>WIPJ01000651.1:80997-105539 GCA_018155075.1 Cassiopea andromeda
GGAGGCATTTTGACCATTTGACCAACTACTGTCACTACTACACTACTGAATTCTCTTGCAGCATGGTCGAATTTTTGACCAACTTTCTTGCAATTTCAAAAATATTTGAGAGGGGCGTGGAGCTCCCCACACCCCCCAAAAAGCAAATCGCTGGTTAATGGTTGCATTTTCACGTCAAACAATGACAAATCTTAGTCAGTAACAGAATATAGATGGCTGAATAGTAGCCTGCAATAATACATGGAGTTTAAATACATGTGAAGCTATTGACTCCTTAGGTCTCAAAAATATTCTCATCGTCTTTGTTCTGCGATTTATCAAAAAACCGGTGTTGAACGTTCTTTACAAACTTGATCTTGTCTCCCTTTCTACTTAAACTTCTCTTCATTTTCTCAGTTTTTCCTTTGTCAGGGCTTTGTTATAGGCCTTATGGCCTTTCCCCGACATTACTTACTAAAAAAAACAGTTTGAGCAGTGTAGATGATTAGTTTCTTATAAAGCAATTTCAAAAACTGCACTCCAACGTTTCTTGTTTCTTGTTTCCCTGTGTTTGTGTTAATAGTGATAATGGCGCGTAAATCCTAAAGGAGGAACGTGAATACCTTGGTGAATGATCACTGTTCAATCTAACTTGCCATAAAATATGTCATCTAAATGTAAGAAAGTTATTCTAATACATTTAAGATGTTTTAGTAGTTGCTTATTCATCCAATTGCAAATTTCGTCAGTAATTGGGCGTGCGTTGAAAAGAAGATGGTGATCCCACAACACAACATAAGTTTTCTATTTCCTTTTTACTATCGAATGCTGCATTGCATAATCTCAGATTATACCTTTTTGCCATTTTGGTGTTTGAAAGCATTCTTAATTTTGATGGTGGCCTGTACTGAGACATAAATTTTTCACGTCTCCCTGCCAAAATACAGGTCACCAACCCCATAAAATGTAGCTCTCATTGAACGTATTTAACTCCTATCTTCACCAGTATGGCAGCAACCATATGTGAATATTTTCAAGCATTTCCAAATATCCGAACTAAAGAAATGTTCAAAGGAAGGGGACGTATCAACCCTCATGGTAAGCAAATGAATTTATCTGCTGCTTAATTTGCCAATATCTTCAATTAGCGCTACCAAATTTGTATTATAATTCATTATTACATGTTTTCTTTTAAGAAAAATTCATTTATCACCTGATAATTGTAAGTTAGCCATGGAGCATTGATGTCTAATGTTCAGAAAAATAGTAGACTTTTTCAGTATTAGAAACCATTTTAATTAGCTCAAGTTGGCTTGCATGCAGTTTTGAACATGCTTGGTACTATACTCAGTATTCTCTCCTAGGACAGAACATTGAAGTGCACAGTTTACAGAATTTCTGGCTCTGTCCCTGCTGGCAATTACATCCAGTTCCCAAAAACATCAACACAATCTCTTGGACTAACCGGTCATTACATTTATATCCTGTTCAAACCCATTGCAACAAAACATTTTGTTGTTCATATTGATGCAGCTACAAATGATGGCATTGTTGTTAGGATCTCATTTTCAAATCTTTTCAAAGAATTCAAATCAACATCAACATGGCTGCAATTCCCATTCATTTCTAATCCTGTCCCAGGGAGCGTTGAGGCTGTTACAGCTGCTGCATTACCATTAAAATGTGAGTTTTTTATGTTTGCATGAAATTTTACTACAAAGTGTAAATACTGCAAGACCATGTCATGGGGAGCATGGAATTACATAGTAACCCCATGACCATACCATTTAGTGTAGTGTAATAGTGATGTAGTTTGTAAGTGTGAATTAGTATGGTTAGTAGGACGGTTTTCTCCCATTTTTTCCTTCCTTAGCAGATAAATCAATTTGTGATACCTAGGACATTATTTTGTGTTTGATTATTTCTTTCCATTTTAGCCAAAGCTGGTACTACTCCAACTTCATCTCGATGGACACTACTCTGCATAGATTTGCATTACATGCTATCAGTTTACCTCAATAGGAAATATGCATATATTAAGACAATTCGCTTGTGTGCAAACATGCTAGTTAAGAATATGTTTACAAGTGATACCAAATATACACCTGGGATTTCTATGAAAGTTGCAAGAAAGATGGGTTTGTTCAATTTTTGTTTGAACTAAGGTTCTCTCAAAGCTTCAAATAAAAAATTAACTAATTCATTATTTTTGGACACATTTGTTATACTTGTTTTCACCTGCTCCAATGCTTGCAAATTCAGGCTGAGTATTTAAGCCTGGAAATAATAACTATATTGAAAACAGAATTGTAATGAGAATGTATATTAATTTGATTGTTTTGTTTGTTTATAATATGATTTTGAAAATATTCAATATTAAAATGTGGATTTCACTTCATGCAAAAAGGCCTCATTGAGACTGGATTTGTTCCATTGCCAAGAGAAATGAGCTTTGCAGCAGAAGATCTGACAGAGTGGCAGAGGAAGTATGACTATGTCACTTTCCCTACTGAAGATGGAGACAAAACAGATAATGATGTCATACCAGGACAGGGAAGAAGGCCAGGGAAATTAAGTAGGTGTTTATTTCTTAGACACAGCAATTTTACTTTTAGTGTCCAGTATGCTGCTTGTAATTATTGTCACTGTTAATTTTTAATTAGTAGAGGCAATTGGCTATATTCCCTTTGATGTCATGAGATATGTTTATGTTTGATGTCATCAGATACATCAGATATATGCTTCCTTTAAATCCATTGAATTTTATTTTTCTTTTCAGCATGATATTCTTCTTCTTTCACAATTTTGAAGATAAGAAATCCACAAAAATTTTAGGTAGTACAGATTGTCTTTTTTAGGAAAAAAGTTTCTCATGATGCTATTCTGGAATATTTTTCTAGGTAGGCTAGCAACACTAAGCCCTGTAAAGTTTGATGAAACTGGATTTGACTCTGGTGTCAAAAGCAGAAGAAAGTACTTAGCAAAGGCAAATTCATTTAACATGATTTAATTTCTTAATCTTTAAAGTTATTCACATCTTATGTCTTGCATATTTATATTTTTATTTATTTATTTATTCTTGAAATCCTAATTTCTTATTTTCAAATGAAAGGGAAAGGCTTTAGCAGAAACACACATCTAATAAACAATACTAAAAGTTACTTATGACTGATTCAGGGATGTGCTGATTGGGGTGGGCATCAGGCCTCTCCAATATTTTCAAATTTGCAAGAAAGTTGGTCAATAGGCAGCCATGTTGTAAGAGAGTTGGCAACAGTATTTTCTGTGACCATTTTTTTAGTAACAATAGTTGGTCAGTTGGTCAAAATGCCCCCTCCCCCAACAGAAGGTGTCTCGGCACATTACTGGACTGTATATGCATCAAAGCATGTTTTCTTCATAGCTGCCTTTCACTTTCATATATATTTGTTGCATTGCAATAGATAATTTGTTTAATCTGATTTTGAATTTGTTTTGCATTATGTTGGTGAGACAAGCAGACATCTATCTACACGAGTGTGTGGGCATATGTCTATAGTTAAAAACTCAAGCATCTATAAACACCTAGAGAGTTCTAATAATTGTTAGAGAGCTTGCAATGATAGTTGTTTCAAAAGTTTGGACTCAGCAAGTGCTTATCATAAACTTAAAATTAGGGAAGCTCTGCATATTTTGTGGGACAAGCCTATCTTAAATAAACAGGTTTACCACTTTAATATTTGATTTAGCTTCCAGCCTCCTTATTTTCTTTACATCAGTTGTCATTCTTTTGTTTGATTTTATATAGATATAGCTGTTCTATTGCTTACAACTTTAGTCTGTATTAGCAACTGATGATTGATGATCAATCCAGAGCATGTATTACAAGATTAAATAAATAGTTATCTTTTTATACATCACATCTAATTTAGCATTATGCAGAGAGCCCTAGGAAATCGAGATTTACAGCAATTGATAGACTTTTAGAAGAGCAGTCCTCAAAGGTGTGTCATTAAATCACAGCTTATTAACTGATTATGCTATTCTTTTTTAAAGCATTCTGCATTCTATTAGAGTACAATGAAATTTCTGATAATTTATGTGATGCTTAGTTATTTATATATAATATTTACATCTACAAATACTTTTGGTAAATTCTTTTGAGTGAATGGATCGGATATTCAATAGATGCTGCAATAGATCATTCAGGTGCACACAAATAAATCCCAGAATGGGCCTGGAATGTCCAATTTTGTCAAGGGTTGTGTCAAACTAGAAATGTAAATAATCTGTGTCAAATAGTGGTTTTGTCAAAGCATGTCTAAATATAATTGAAAATAATTTTCTCTGTCATTCTTTGTGTGCTAGTAAACAAATAAATACAGTAGATTTCTTTCTCTTAAAATTTGTGAAAGTAGTTTATGCTTGGTGATATTATTTCCCTCATAGTAGTATGTAAAAATATGTGAAAAGCAAAGCATAATTTCTTGGTTAGCCTAAAAGTGTAATGGTAGAGGTAGGACCCCTCATACTTTTGCACATAGGAAAGGAGAGCCTGTTAAAAAAGGCATTTATCCTGGGCCTGAAATATGTGAGGTAGGGCTGCCAGTTTATTTCCTTGCCACCTTTTTGCCAAGTCTTGCCACCAATTAGTCACTTGCTGTTTGGTGGATAGTGAGTGAACATTCAGCCAAGAATCAAGTTGCCTCAAACCATTGACCATCCTTAATGAAGAAAAGTGACCTAACCATTATACTTCACAGTTCATGATCAGATAATGCTGAAGTGAAAATGGCAAATGTCTTTTCACTAAATTTTAACTGACTGGTGCAATTCTGTTCTTTTTGTTCAGCAAAAAGTGTATACTGGACAACTTCCAGAGGTAGGACTTAATCAACAGGATGATGAAAATTTGGAGAGTGAATCAGTTCATATTTATGCAGGTCAAAAAGATGGAGCATCATCACACAGAACAACTCAGAGAGCTGAGGTGAGGCTCCAAATGTATTTACTTTATCTTAATCAGCAACCCATGTGCTTTCTATGAAACCTAAGCAGGGATGCCTAGCTGGGGGCAGGAGGGGTAGCAATTGTCCTTCATACTGAACTCTTTCCATCTCTACTATCCTTTAAAGGGGTATTTACTAGTATTGTGGATAGTTTGGTTGAAAAACATTTTTCTATGAGCATGCTCCTAGACCCCCAAATTAACAGTATTGCTATGAGACCAATATATGAAGCATTGCTGTTCTGAAAAGAGTTTGAAGACAAATATCTACCCCTGTGGAGGGACATACATAAAATAGGTGTACCCTCAGAGGAAGCCTTGCCCCCTGCCATCCCTTGCCCCCCCCTGGAAATAAGTAAGCTCAAACAAATATTTAAGTCATCTTTTTTTATGGTTGACCTTCCTAATCATCTTTGCTTTGCTAAGTGTTTTTAATTTGTTCTATTTTTCCCTTCGTTATTTAGGAAGAGGAAATGAATGTTGTGCATGAACTCAGCAGAAAGCCACAGTCCATTAATTTCAATGAAAAAGCTTCTATGAATGTAAGTTAATCACTTAGGTTATGGAAGTATACATTTAAATTTTATAGCAATCATGTACAACCACATATGACGTCACTTTTGTCTTTTTTCTTTGTTGTTGTTGTTGTTTACTTTGTTTTGAGTAGGCTGCTATACCTAGCTTACTCAGCTAATTTAGGCCTACTATGCATGCCGCATCCAGGCATGGGACCCCTAGTTTAACGTCCCTTCCGAAGGGTGACAAAGTGAGCTGTTTTGATCGTTCATCTGGAGGTCGCCCATCCAATTTCTGACCATACACAGCCATGCTTAATTTCAGTTAAGCTAATGGAACTGGCCGAGCCACTTGGCCACTCACCCCACTTTGTGTGCCAACAATGTGTTTCTTATAGGTTATCAAACTCTTATTAACAAAATCTCAATTTAGAAAACTTTAATTTCTTCTTCAATTCTAGTGTTTGCAGCCTGATCCAATTCTGACATTGGATAAGCTGATTGGTATTGGAGGTGGAACCATACAGAACGTATGTAGTTACTGACTTCCTATAGGAATTTCTATGAAATGATAAGCATGCAGCAAGTTTAGTATGTGTGGTGGTAACTGGTTTGAAGTGTTTTCCTTTCTATTTGCAGTTGTTGTGGTCAAGGCCATCATCTCATGTTGTATACCCTTGCCATGCTGTGATTGTTTCCATGGATACAACAACTGGAAAACAGTCATTTCTTCTTGGTCACAACAATAAGGTAGCTGCTTTTCTTGCTTTCCTCTTAAATATCAAAGGTAGTTGTCTTCATTTTTCAGCTTCCCATATTGGCTCAAAGTCGAAGAGTGGTATAAAATTTCATATTCAGTAATAATGCTAACCCCCTCCATCGAATCCTAGATCATTTGTAGCCCCCTCTTTTGATACCTTCAAGCCACGGGTGCAATTACTTCCTTCACCTCCTTCCCAATGTAGCTGAATATTTCATGTCGCCAGTCTAGTTTTATTCTACTTATCCTTGCACAAAATATTGTTACCTTCCTCTTGACAGCTCATACAAATTTTATGTAGAGCTTGAAGTGCAACTTTCACAACATATTATCCGAATTTAATTTAATTTTTGCGATCCCATCTCGATTGTTCTTTTGCAGTTGATATGCATCCATTCTTCCTAACCCTCTCACTTTTTTTTCACCAGATAACTGCGCTGGCCTTCAATGGAAATTCAACAATCCTTGCCTCTGCGCAGCTAGGAGATGATGCGGTCATTAGAATCTGGAAATATAAAAGTAAAAAATGTCTAGCCGTCTTTCAGTCTCACATGAATGATCCTTATTGCGTTAGGTGAGATATCGACTTTATCGATTTCCTGCTGAATAATTTAAAAAGGAATATTTTTGCTTGGCAGCTTTAGAAATGTCTTCATCTGATGTTTTGAGTAATGGACTCAACATTGCTACTAGGAAATGAGCTGATGTCAAGAGATAAAAGTTTTTTGATTTGTCAAGCATTTCTTTCTTTACATCTTTTAAGACATTTATTACTTATCATAAGTCTCCTTTCTTTTTATTCTTTATGATGCCTTAAGCCATTAATTTTTAATTGAACATTTAAAACAGATTTTTATGATTCAGCCATAAGTTGAGGCATTGTTTGATAGAACAGTAAATGTGGAAATATACAGACTGATATGACCCAAACCACACAAAAAGAATAGCATTGCTTTCTAATTGGCTGCTTGGATTCTTTGTAGTTTTGGTTTTGCTCCTCCACACTTTCCATCATTTGTTAAAGTTTTTATTTGGATTGTTTTTAAATGAAAAATTCTTTAATTGTGTTCTGATGATGATTATGTTTCATTAACTTTCTTTCCAATGTTCCTACTTTCCAACATATCTTGCAATTCTGTGAAATAGAAACATATGTGTTAGTATTTACCTTGAATAGTTTGCAATTGAAACTAATGATTAATTTAAGCAATTTGAAGAAAAGCAGCATCGTAAATTTGAGATGAATCATGTTTTTATTTCCCTTTGTGAATTAATATTGAAAATCAATTTGTTCTGATCAACAGCTTTTCACAAAGTGGAAGTAAATTGTGTGCCGTTGGGTCTGACAATCATGGGAAGCGGGTAGGTCTCAATGATGATTTTTAAGCAGCCTCTTTTGTGGCTAAGAGCGAGTAATACCCACTTGTTAGACCTCGTTTGTGATTAATAGCAAGTCTCTTTTGCAATTCCGCCTCAAAAAGATGATAATTGGTTGGTAGATGACATTAATTTTAAGATAGTATGAGCATGCGCTGTAAGTCATTTTATTTCAATTCAATTGAGTTCCAGGATAAATTTTTGCATGAAGTATATGCCTTTAAAGATGAAGTGGAATGGAGGCTGTTTGTCACTTCGAATCACTGCTTTGAATCCACTTCATGCGTCTCCGTCATGCATCTATGTCATGCATCTACGTCATACATCTACGTCATGCGTCTACGCCATGCGTCTACGTCATACCTTAGGTAGTAGCTGTGTGGGATGCATCTTTCGTCATGAATGGCCACAGGGTAACAATGATGGCAAAGGCCCATTTGGATGTCGATATTGCCAAGATGAAGATGTGTCCTTTTGATGATTTCAAGTTGGTTTTTTACTTTTCATGTCAAAATTGACTGGCAATTTAGTATAAAAATTGATACAGTTATCTTTACACAATTTATTGTTAAATGGCAGGACATAGTCCCTTCACTGCATAATCACATTCATTTTGGTATTATAATCATCTCTCCGTTTCTTGAAATTACTGGCTTACTTTGTTTCTCCATTTCGCAGCGACACTTTGGCTTGTGCAATTACGTCATGTATTTTAGACTAGAAGCTCCATTTTTGAAAGGTGGTTCTAGAGCAATGATGACTTTCACAGCCATATTCCTATTTCTTTTGCCACCCAATTGGGAGAAGTGACTTTTAAGCAAAATATCTCATGGTTAAAACTTTCCTGCTAATTGTTTTGAAGTTATGATGATACAAACTGCTCTCTTGCAGAATGGTAAGCTGTGGAAAAAGTAATATTCGTATTTGGAAGCTAAAGAGTGGCTCTTTGCGTTCTCGTTCAATTGAATTAGGGGAATATCTGTCACACGATTTCACTGATTTTGATTTTGAATGCATGAAACGACTGGTCCAGGACACATCAGACCGCCTTTTGTAAGCTTTTTTGCCAACGTTTTTGTTCTTAACCAAACCCAAACCATTTTTATATTATATTGTTTGGATAAACAACTGTGTCATGAGATAAGTCTTTTTTCAAATTTTATCCCAAATATGAGTATACGTTGCCTGACTGTTTACTCTTAATGCGAATGAAATGATTGTATAGCTCCTCCCCAGTATCAGAGTTCAATTGATACGACCTATTCCCCCGACTTCTACCTACAATGTGGTGTTGTTTCTCTTTTACTGACCTTTATGTGCTCTAGCATGCACTGTGATTTTCTCTATTGTAGGGGATTTGTTGTAGGGATTTAGATGATTGTAGGGGATATTTTCTAGGATCGATCGTGCCAATCAATGCGATTGACTAATTAGTATCTTATCGGTTTTTCTCATTTTCTTTTTCTCTATTTGTTTTAGTCACATTCCTTTCATTTCCAGGTATTGTTGTTCCACATCAGGCGTAATGTTTGTAATCAACTTCAAAAGTCTCTCAATTGTTAAATTGTATCGTTTATTATCTGATCAATCTCAGCTGACTTGTGTCGCAGTTAATGATACCTTTTGTGCCACTGGGTCAAGTGATGGTCATTTGAGACTTTGGCCTTTGGATTTCGATGGACCATTCATGGAAGCTGGTGAGAATGGAAGAAAGAATTATTATAATGTTTAAAATTTGCTTTTTCTGCTTTACTTTGTTTGGTAGAACTGAGATTAACTCTCTTTCTATCATTTTTTGATATTTGTTCTTTCTGGTATCTAGATTGAAAGGATATCCATTGCAGAACATCAGTGTTATCTTTCCCATTGATTTAACCCTGAAATTGAAGTTAAGACTATAAGTTACCTTCCTTGTTGGCATCTTTCATGTTGAGTGTGAGAATAGGCAATTCCATCCAAACTTCACAAAATGCTTTTTTGTTACTGCATTTTTACATCACCCCTTCTTTAATTTTGTAGAACATGAAGGTGTTATCTCTGCTGTAGCAATATCTTCTGATGGTGTTTTGGTATCTGCTATAGCAGCAACTGTAAGGATAATTTTTCTTCTCATTCAGTAGTACATCAACGTATCTCATCAGTTACGTTCTGATTCATTATTTGTTAATTAATTAATTAAGTTATAATTATGTTTTTATTTATTATTATTAATTATATTTATATATATATAAATATATATATATATATATATATATATATATATAAAGCAGACTTGTCAATTATACACTGCCTTAATGTAGTGAGGTGTATCATTGTATACTTAAAATATGTTATTATAATCATGAAGTTTCAAAAAAAAAATTATTTACGTCCTCAAAAATATTCTTGCAAACTGTACATATTGTCAACTGATTGAAGAAGTTAATGGCATCTATATTTCTGCTATCTTTTCCCCTTCTGTTAAAGCTCTTTATTAATTGTGTTGAAGAAAAATCTTCATAAGAACTCATCGGATCTACCTGACTAATTTATCGAATTTTTTGTGAATCTCTTAACCCTTTTGTAGCGATTTACATATATCATTTGTGAACGTTTTCTTTCTGTTGCAAGGGCAACCTTGGTGTGCTTGATCTGTCTACCAAGTCATACAAGACATTGATACGAAGTCACCTTAAAAGAATTACGTCATTTTCATTTGACGAAGTTCGCAGTCAGATCGCAACTGTATCCGAAGATAAAGGCATAAAAATTTGGAACCGGGCTAATATGACGCAATTGTACGATTTTCGCGCTCCAGAAGATTCACCTTGTTTTGCCACTTTTCATCCTGTGAAAGAAATCTTAGTTTGTGGCTTTGATAGTGGATGCATTCGGGTGTTTGATATTGCGTCTACCACCTTAATTGCTGAGCATAAGCATCATAAAGGGCAGATCACAGGTGCGTGCTGGGTAATTGTGTGATGAAACGTTTTAGGTGGTTTGTTTCATTTTATGAAAATAGTCTTCACCTTACCGATCTAGGCCCAAAGATAATAATACCCATCTTATTTGAAACATATCACTTAAATGTTTACAGCTTTGGTAGCCTACCCTTGAGATTTAAACTATTTGCTTTACCAACTCGAGAAATCTCCAGTTGGCAACTTTCTGATTGTGCCTTGTCATACTCTTCCATTTCCATAATCTTCTAATTCTGTTTCTATACTTTCAGTTGTTATGATCATTTATCCGTTGCAGGATTGGTCATTTCTATGGATGGAAATTACATGTATGCTTGTGATGCTAAAGGTTCATTGGCTCTCTATGGATCTAGTCAGTCATACGGTCTTTTACGCATGATTCCTAATGCCCTTGCAAGACTCCAAGACTCCTCTCTAAGTACCATTGTCATTGACGATAAAAGCAAACGACTTGCATGCATTGGTCCATCGGAGTTTGTTGTCACTGTTTTTGATACAAGATCTTTGGATGAGGTTTCTATTATTTTCACTTTTGTAATTATCATTTTCACTTTTGTATTTATTGTTTTCACTTTTTATTTATCATTTTCACTTTTTTATTTATCATTTTCACTTTTTTTATTTATCATTTTCACTTTTTTATTTATCATTTTCACTTTTTTATTTATCATTTTCACTTTTTTATTTATCATTTTCACTTTTTTATTTATCATTTTCACTTTTTTATTTATCATTTTCACTTTTTTATTTATCATTTTCACTTTTTTATACTTGCTTTATCAACCTGATCATGTTTTTAATAATTTAAACCATTGAAAGTTATGAATAGTCTTAAATAATGATTAACGATTTAAATAGTCATTTTATCGTTTTTCATTTATTTTCACACTGCTGAATGCTGTCGCAGTTATTTCTTTATTAATTACATCAACTTATGAATTTAATGTAATGTTAGTTCTATCCTGTTAATTTCCTTGAGCTTCAAAGCTAGGTTTCATTCATAGCTCCTGCGCATTGACATCACAAGTATGGCGCGCAGCAAAAATGGTCGTAAAATTGATGCAGGGCATTTGGTATGTTATACTCCATCAAGTCTTGGCCATTTGGCTGTTGTTACATCAACTTCAAAATTACTGAAATTAGAGGCAAATTCTGGACAGCTAATTAGCGAGGTGAATATTGCAGCTTTTTATTCGCATGATTTTATCCCTAATTACAGTTGAATGCTACGAAATTGAAATATTGAGCAGCCGTGGCCTAGCGGTAATGCACTCGACTCAGACCAACGTGGTCCTGGGTTCAAGGCCCACCGCAGACCATTGGTGACGTCAGGAAGGGTATCCGGTCTTAAATGCTCGTGCCAGAACTAAAGTCCTCTTAGATGCACCCTTCAAGCCCCAAGGAGTTGGGGGGAACGAAGGTAAAATTGAGAAAAAAGCTACGAAATTGAAATATTCCAATTAAATTTCAATGACTGTGGGATAGTTTTTGACCATCTGGCTTTTTGGTTGTATCTAGGGCATGAAAATTTCCAGATTGTGGTATCCCATTTTGTTGTAATCTTTTTCTTCTACAACTGAAGGATTTACTAGCTTTACATACTAAATCCTCAAGAAATTATTGTTCAATCCTGATTATGTGGTAGTAGGGATTTTTTAATTTTATTAATGAAGTATTCATGAAGTTTAAACATGACACTTTATTACGAATGAATTAAATTCCCTAACAGTTTTGAACAACTGATGCTTTTTTGCAATTGCTAGGTAGCAAATCTTCATCGTGGAAAAGTCACAGCCATCTGCGTTAGTCCAACTGGTCAACATTTGGCAACTGCTGGGGACAAAGTCATCAAAATATGGGATTATCATATGAGAATGGATCTTAACTTTCAAGTATATTGCTACTGAAGAAATTTTGTTTTAAATTTCTCTTTTTCTTTCCTTACCGCATGTTTTGATTGCTCTTTATTGCATTGAGCCAATTCAACTGTTTTTTTCGAAAGTACACGTCTTTTTCGTAAGAAAGTGGTTTACAAGAAAATGGCTGCTCAAAAAGTTAAGAACGTTCAGTACTGGATTTCTGAGAGAGTTTATAAGTGTACATGTATTGAAAATTTGATTTATTTGTGTATAAACTATAATGTTAGCTGCCCTCTAACTGTTTATCTTCTGTTGTTTACTACCATTTAGCATTATTTCAGGTGTGCCTGAAACCTCTTCACTTTCCACCAATTTGTATGCGCAAAACATCCAAAGTGAAAATATTTTGCGAAGAAAGTCTTGAAGAAGTTTTGATACGGAAATCGTGAAAAAGTTAAGAGAGTTTCAGTACTAGGCTGAGAAAAACTTTCTTATAAAGTAACTAATGTGTATTTTATGTTTAATAGCATCTCAAAAACCACCTCCAGGTTTGTTAACTAAGTCATTTGACTTTCAATTCAGTGTTAGTGATAAGCTACTGTTTAACACACGCACAGTTGAACAATGAATTTTCTGCAGTATATTTTAATGGTTGTTAAACTTTGTTTGATTTCAAGGTTTTCATTGGACATTCTGACCCAATAACGAATTTGAAGTTTACAGCTGATTGTTCTCAATTGTACAGTTCTGCTGAGTGCTTATTCATTTGGAATTTCCTTGGCAGTGGGAAAAGGTTTGACTACAAGAAAAGGTTTGTGCAATTCCATTCTTTTAATAATCAAAATTATTTAAAAAAATAAATATGCTCTTGATAGTGCAAAACTCATTTGTTCCTAACTGAGGAGATAAAATCTCAATCTTTTGCCTCAAAGCTAAACGTTATTCTTTGTCAAATTCTAATTACATTGAATAGCAAACATTCTATGTCGTTTTCTCTTCTTATTAGTTTCTTTGTGTATGCTGCATTCTTCAGTTTGCTACCAAGGCGTGAAATTGCCAGCCTTATTTTCCACTTCAAATGAGTTTTGCACTGAATGATATTTGTTTGTTATTTCTGACATACGCCATTTGAGCCTCTCTGTATAGTTGTACAAATTTCCAACTTTGCATTCAATGCTCCTGTCCGATGACTCTATTTGCTGCAGCTGACTTTGTAGCTTCGAAATCTCACGATCCATCATCAAATCTACATTTAACGTACTTCTCAGGGGCTCTGTTTTTATTGCACTCAGCTGCTCCTCAAACTGTATAGCTGTGCTGTTCTTATTGCTGTAAACATCCTTTTGGCTTTCTTTCCACTTTTCTCTGCTTTCTGATTTGCCTACTTGCATCTGTGAGCTGTTTATCACAGCCTGCAAGCCATGTTCGAGTTTTCCATTTCCTGTAATTTCTTCCAGCATTTGTGTCTCAGTTACTGGAGTTTCCTGCTTTTGGTAAAATGTTCCTGCACTTAGGCATTCAAATAGCATGTTCTGATCACTTTTCATGCTATTTAGAGCATTACAATCACTTTGGTATTCAAGTGCCTCGACAACATTCAACTTTAATTGCTCCCTTTCCCACTTTTGCTCAGATGGTTTGGTCGCATATTCTGACAAGCCACTTTGTAATCTTTCAATTTGCTCTTCTAGACTTTGGCTCATGTTTTGAAGCATTATTTTATCATTTCTAAGCATCGTTATTTCTTTGTAAATATCATCCAAAGCATGGCTCATTTCTTTGCAGCGTTCTGCAGATATTCTTATTGCGTCAAATGTACTCTGTTTCTGCCTCTCTAATTTTGAAATCTTTGACGTGTTTTCAGTATTGCAAATGCTTTCCTTTTTTATTTCTCCCCTCAGTTCCTTGAAATTGAACTCTAAATCATGAATTTTTTTGTGCAGTTCATTCCAAGATCCCTTGAAATTTCTGAGTTCGTCGTCTTTTTCATCAACTTTCCCTTCAAAATATGGTTTTGCTTCGTCTTTTTTTAACTTAGTTTCAAAATCTTCAAGTTTTTTTTCTAAGGTTCGTTTTGCTATTTCAAGGTCTTCATTTCTTCGTTTGTATCCGTCCATTGCTTCTATATTTCTTTCTAACTTGTTAGCCATTGCGATTTTTTGTTGTTGCAATTTCAGATTTTCATTTTTCAAGACATTTGTTGATTCATCTTTTACTCTTAATTCTTCTTCGTAATTCTTTTCCATTTTCTCAAATTTCTCCAGTTTTAATTTTATTTCTTTATATGAAGAATTTAATTCTTCAATGCATTCTTTCATTTCTTTTATTTCAATGTCTTTTCTCCAAATAGCTGCTTGTTGATCATCTTTGTCTTCAGGCCCATTGTGAATTATTTCAACTTCTTCCTTTGGCCTAGCAAGAGTTTCTTTTGAGTCATCTACCTTCTTTGCAATCTTCTTTTTAGACTCTGGCTCCTCTGATTCCTTGTAGTCATGCGTGATTTTTCCTTGCTCTCCTTCACTTTTATTGCTACCTAATATATTGCAATTTACTTCTGATATTGATCTTGATACACCACTGTCTTTTTTATTCATTTGTTCTTTTGCATGACCTTTTTCATCCTCAACTTCATTACATATTTCTCTTTCTCTTTCGTTGCTAGTTTTTTTATTATTCTGCAACCTGATTATATCTTGGGCGTGAATTTCGCATTTTTTTGTCATGTTTTCCAACTCTTGGCTTCTCTGCAGCAATGTCGACTTTAGCTGTTTATTTTCTTCAATCATTTCTTCCTTATTATTTTCTTCGCGTAATAGTTTATTGTTCATTTCTTCTATTTTCATCGCTTTCTCAGTCAAGTCTTCTTCGTATCTTTTTATTTTCTGTTCTAGTAACTCAGCCTTTCTTGCGTATACGTCTTTTGAGTCTTTCATAGCATTGACATCATTATTTAGTTTCTCAATTTCTGTTTTCATCTGCTCTATGATTTCTTCCTCCATCTTTTGCAATTTCTCAGCACCTTCATTTTCCTCACTTTCCATCTTTGATACTTCTAAGCTGCTTCCTGTACTTTCTTCCAGTTGTTTTGATTTTGCTTCGTTGAGTTCAATTTCTTTCAGTTTTACTTTTTCCTTTTCATTTCTCAATGCATTTTCAAATTCATGACATATACTATCAAGCTGTTTACAAAGATTCATCCCATCTTGATTTTCCTGTCTTAATAACTGCAGTTCTTTTAAGAGCGTTTCTTTTTCGTTATTAATGTTGATGCAAAGTTGCTCCTTTCCAGCCAAAATGCTCTCAAGTTCACTTATTCTTTCTGATCTTTTTCTGTCCTTTTCTTCATTTTCGTTCTCCATCTCCTTGATTTGTTCCTCTAGACCATTAATTCTTTCTTCCTTTTGATCAATCACTTCCTGCAATCTACACACTTTTTCAGCTTCTGATGCCATGTCAATTTCTTTCTGCATTCTTTCATTCTTGTATCCGTCAAGTATATTTTTTAGCCGTACATTTTCTCCTGTAACTTTCTTTAGTTTCCTTGTTAATATATCTTGTTCTTCCTTTATCAATTCATAGTCTTTGTACCCTCTTTCAGATGATCTCATACCAGGATTCATTGCTCCATGCACTTTTGAATATTCTTGTTTTGATTCATCCCATTTAGGCCCATTGCCCCAATTATTTTGAAAAGTAGCTTCATTCTCTTCTTCCCAATTTGTCTTCACTCCTCTACTTTCCCACTCCATTTTACAATATGCCACACTGAAAACTCTTCTCGTCCATTTGCTTGAAAAAAATTAGTTTTCCATCAGCGATTTAAGCTTTCATCTGATTTTAGTTTGTTTTTCTTCCTTACTAAGTCGTTTACATGTAAAATCCCGTCGCCTTTAGCGCGTTTTAGCTTGTAAACCACTTATCCAATTAATCATTCATTCACACATCATATAACTTCTCTACGTCACTAATTCCATTGACTATCATCTTGTTTCTTTGTTTTTTGATTTCATCTGACGTAATGTTCCTGGCCTAGATAATACTTTTCATTTCTTTTTAAACGTCAGATTTATATTGCAAACTTTCATTTCTAAGAATTTCTCTCATTTCGCTCTGGGTCAAAAGTAATACCATTTCACTCTGGGTCAAAAGTAATACCATTTCGCTCTGGGTCAAAAGTAATTTCATTTGATAACAGTCCTCATGAATCAGCAGTTGCGCTTTTTGTAATAGGATCCAAAATTTGTGATTTTAAGTTCAATTCTTGCAACTTTACGAGAAGTTCAATTGGAATTTGATTACTTTGTTGCTGGTGTATTTAAGTAGCAAGATGCGAATTGTGATGTTACCAAGGGAGACAAAGAACTTATTTTGCCACATAAGATAGTAAATATTTATTCAATCACATTACGTAAATGGGAATACAAATATAATGGAAATAATTTTATATTCTTGCCATACATTTGAAAGAACGAATTCATTCTTACAGGTTTGGACACAGAAGTCCAAGAAAAATGATTGACTTTTCCCTGCAAAAGAGGAGGGAAATAGGTATCTTTTAAACAGTCGTATATTTACATATGTCATTTAGACATTGTTTCAGACCGAGAATCCTGGTTTATATGCAGCATCAGTTAGATTTCGCAACAATTTGGAGGGAAAAATTTACTTCTCTTTTGTCCTGAAGTTTTCATTTTGGTGTTTGTGTTTTGGAGATTATTTCATGTAAAATTCCTCAAAAGTATCTCATACTTTTATATAAAAATATGTTTTGTTTATCTTTCATATATAGTTTTACATATCCATTCCTATCCTCTTTCAGAAGAGGTTTCGTCTGATACTGAGACGCACCCAGTCAAAGACGAAGATGACGTAACAAACCCACGTGGTACTGTGCCGCAGCCATTTGAATATGAACCAATCAATTTGAGTATGAGTCCGATTCCACAAGAAATGCCGAAAAAGAATATTGAAGGATCTTTGGATATTTCAAGTGAAAGTTCTGCTGAGGAGAATCTTGGACTTGAGCCAATAATGGTAAGGAGTGCAATTTCAAACTTTATTTGTTTATATATGTTGCCTATGTTTATAATATGTTTACCTTGTTTCTTCCTCAGGTTTCTTGCCGTAGAGAGTCAGGTTTATTGCTTGAGAGAGAGAGAGAAAAAAAGAGAGAAGAGAGAGAGAGAGAGAGTCAAGCACTTTTCTACTAATTGATAAACACGCTGATCGCATGTGTTGCGTGGTTCAACGTTGTTTCTTGCTGTGGACGTGCCTACTACGAGTAACACTCTTATTCCTTTACCACTTTATCTTGTCTCTGAAATTTAGGAAACACCCGAATCCAAGCATAGACGAATGGCAGTGGTCAGTGAAGCCAGGACAATACCAACCGCAACAACTGAATCCATTGCTCAGCATCACGCCCCACCTACCGTAATGGCTCATTTTAAGATGAGAGAAAAAGTCTCAAAGCTAGCGGAGAAGAGATATTCTGCTCCACACGAGCAAGCTGGACTAAGACTCAAATCTGTCGTAGGTTATGACGGAAGAGGGCGAAACAATTTAGTGTGGCACCCTGTTACGGGTATTGTAAAATATTAGACTTTCTTTTTTAGCAAATATATCGATCTAATTTATCATCACTGAATTAGCTTCTTTGTTCGGCTGAATGTCCAGAAAAGACCCCCTGTTTCTTCTCTTGATTTCAAGGTCAAGTCTTTTCCCTTCAAAGTACAGATTAAAGTATTTTTATTATTCTTTGTGTCATTTTGCAATAAACTGAAGTTTTGCAATAAACTGAACTCTATACATAATATTTTTTCCTTTAGGACTGTTTGTTTATGTGTGTGGCTGCGTTGTGGTTATTGAAGACTTGACAACTGGAAAACAGAAACTACTACGATATCACATGGAAGATATATCTTCATTAACGGCACAAAATGATGGTCAGGTGATTGCATCGGCTTCTGTAACAGGACCATCATCATCATCATCATCATCATCACCCAAAAGTCAAATATGTATATGGGAGGTTAGGACTGGACTATGCCGAAAGGTTTGTACCCTCCCCCTGTGCAGTTGGTACCCTGCTACAGGTTGCAGCATCACTTATAGTATTTGTGGATTTATTTGCATCCATTTCCGGGGGGTAGGCAGGTGTATTTCCGTGAGAAATGAAAGTAAACAATAGGAAAAGATTAGAATTACTGAATTTGTAGATGATATGAAAAGGAGGCAACTTGAGAAGAAGATTGGATTTTAAGATGAAAGTTTTGCGAACAGAAAGGAAATTGGGAAGAAAATGACAGTTGCTAAGGAATGTGTACTTCTTGTTCACCTCATCAAATTAATTTAAATTAAATCATTGTCTTGTGTAATGTATGCTTATATCTGTATATTTATATATCTTTATGCTTTTTATACATATTTATATTAATTATTCTTTTCCCCAATAAGGTCATCAACCATCATAAATTTGTCACTCTCGCATTGCAATACTCACGTGACGATCGTTTCCTAGCAACAGTTGGGGATTTTCGTGAGTGCTCAGTTGCTATCTGGAGCGCGTCTGATTACGAATTGTTGGTGACGTCATTTGCCCGTTACCCTATCCACAATCTGAAGTGGGATCCGTACACGATGAATGAATTTGCAACTGTGGGGCAAAATGGCAGCGTTTTATTTTGGCTGCTTGATGAAACTAAAAATCAGTTTATACTCAATGTAAGACTTCCAATTTCTTTACTTTTTTCATATATTTTCATTCATTTGTTTTTGAGAAATCATATTTATTTCTACTTTCTTCATCATGCATAAATTATCATAAGACCCTTACATATTCTGTCGTGTATATGATCATGCGTGCATATATTATCAGGAAGATGATTCTCCTCCTTTTGTGACGCATGACATCCTTTTCTAGAAGTACGTTCTATTAAATGTCGAAATTTCATCAAATTTTATTTCTTCCTTTTTGAAAAGGTTCATGAAGCTGAAGTTCCAGAGGATATTTTTACAGACAAACGCGTATGTAAAAATTCATTTGTATGTTGATACATAAGAATTTCGAATAGCCAGACTCCTGTATTTATTGAAAAATCAATTATTTTTTCACAAGTTTACAGTTACAGAACTTTTGATTTTAAATGCGATTGATCTATGTGATATCTGTTTGTCTTTCTATGCAGACTGGTAGTTTTTGAAGTTGCGAATGAACTGTGTAAGTGAAAGGCTGACAGACCTGTTTTTAGGATATGTTTTCACAGTTTGCAGCTACCCAGGATATAAGTTATTGGGAAAGGTTTGGCTTCAAACAATAGCTGGACTTTCCCTTTTGAATTCAGAATAACAGCATTTGCGATTTGAAATTTTCCATCAACTCTACTAATATCATTAGCAAGTTAATCTCATGTTCTTCTAATATAGGTAAACAGTTTTAGAAGCCAAATTTTAGTTTATTTTTTATAGGAAACAACTTATGATTTGACGTCACTTGTTTATGCTGGAAACAGTATCATGTACGTCGGTGCAAGCAATGGTAAGTCTTAACATCAGTGTTTCCAGATGATTTTCCACCTTCCCGCACAAATCCAAGTTAAAACCAACCCAAAATCCGCCCACAATCACGCAAAGACACCCCAAAACCCTCCCAAATAGTACTTGTGCAAGTTCTATGAATCAACATCATTCTTGGGCTTAAGGTTGCATTTATGAGCAGTGTCGTTCAGAAAATGAAGCTACTGTTGAAGTTTTTACTTAGAAAACCACTTATTAAAGCTGTCTGCGGTGGCAAAGGGTAGATTTTGAGTTTCAAGATTCAAAGAAAGTGATGTATACCCAGCAGCATACAAACAATATGAGGTTGCAAAGTTGTATTTGATTCGAACGTATTAAGTTAAGTTGTTCTTTTCTGTAGGTTCGATTCTTAAAAAAGTTAGTTTTTTATGTAGAAAGAACTTTGAGAATTGCAGTCCATGCCCTGAAGAAATTGGTGCACGAGCTTCAATTTGCACGAGTGTTTGCTCTTACTTATTTGGATTTGCACGTGCGATCCAAGATTTGTGTATCCGCAAAAGAGAGTCTCTTGTTGCTGAAGCATGCCAAATATTTCATTTAGGATAAAAACAGGATAGAACAGAGTTACGAAAGCAAAAAGTGACAGTCACTAGTGTTGCAGTTGCTACAACATAGTTCCTATTTGGCATGTGCAATTGCATGGTTAATAATGATGTTGGCACGGGCGAATTTTCTCTCGTACGGGGGATTTTGCACGGGTGTGGACATGCGCACGTGCGGTCGCACGTGTCTCAGGGCATGGACTGGAATTATATTACATTATATGTCTTCACCACAGCACGAAAAAGCGGCAACATTCTTTTGACATACTTAAGAGCTTTTTTCGTCCGACAAAAAGCTTTTAAGTATGTCAAAAGAATGTTGCCGCTTCTTCGTGCTGTGGTAAAGTTCTGTAGTATCAACAGACTATTTACATTATATGTGTGGGTTTTCCATCATTTTTATCTTTTTTTGGCTCAAAATTTTACAGAAAATTCAGAATCCTAAAACCAGCCCAAAAGCCGCACACCCGGCCAACAGTAAAAGCTCGCCAAGTGCTACAAGAAGCCAGCCCAATTGGACGGGAAAACCGCTTATCTGGCAACCCTGCTCACCATGTTTAACATCTCCTGTCTTAGAAAATTATTAATTGTTTTTAGCTATCCTCTGTATTTGCTAAGATGAAAAATCTACTCTCTGAGTTTTAGAATTTCTGTTTGAATTTGATATTATGGATATTCCAGTTTGTCATAACAGAATTTCTAAATTCCAAATAAATCAACTGGTTACCTTTATAGTCATCAAACTTTGTCTATCTCCAATTATATGCTACCATAGATGTTGATTATCACACTTTGTTGATGATGGAAGGACAAACTTTTCTCATTCTAGGGGTTGTCTCTGCTTGGGACACGAGACAGAACAAATGCTTCATGCATTGGAAAAGTGACAATTCTGAAATCAGTATGTGGTTATTTTGTACATTTGTGTCTTTGAACTCAAAATCGTTTCATAAGCTCTGCTTTTTTCAGCTTTTAATGGAAATTTTCATGTTGTTTTTCGACAGAATCTGAAATCATTTGACATTTTTTATTTTTAGTACAAATGATAGCAGGTGATGGAAAGTTAATAACTGGGGGTACATCGCAGAGTCTTTGCTTGTGGTCCGTTGCTGCTGTTGCTCATTTAAAAAGTACGGAAGATCATGAAAAGTATGCAATCGTTTTTCTAATTTTTTCTGAATATCTGTTGTTGTTTATTAAACATTATTTCCTCTTTTTCTTATCTTATTTTGGAGTGTTGATTTGGGTGTGTTGATTTTGGAGTGTTGATTTTGGAGTGTTGAGTTTGGAGTGTTGAGTTTGGAGTGTTGAGTTTGGAGTGTTGATTTTGGTGTGTTGATTTAGCTCGTGCTGACGTGTTCATTTAGGGTTTCTCAAAACTACAGGCTTTTAATAAGTCCTGGATATTCATCATTCAACTCTAGTCATTTTATGGTGTATGAGGAGCTTAGATGGGTTGAATTGCATTAAGACTTCTCTGGTGTAGTTGCTCCTTCTCAGTCTCCAACAGATAATTGTCACCTATATTCGATTGATTGCATTTGAACGATCTTAGGCCTGCATATAGCTAATTACATCATCCCCGTTTCTTGCCTTAATGATAATGATTTGTTAATTCTTAGGCTTTCGATCACTGGTGCTTTTTGCCAATTTATTGACAAGATCCTGTGTTTTATAACTCATATTGTATTTCGGTAGCTTCATGCTTATGGTGAGTTTGTTAGAACCATAATTAGCAGCACACATAAGCACTTAAAAATTGAACCTCAAAATTTTCAATTTGTAAGTGTCTATGTGTGTTAGTAGTTATGGTTTTAATAAACTCACAATAGGTATGAAACTAATGAAATACAATTCTCAAGTTCCTTAAATGAGAATGCCATAACAATTTCAAGCCAAGCTTTTTAAAATCCCTCTTATCGAGGAAGCCTCTTGTTATTTTTTTACGAAATCATTTTCAGTGCATTGCGTGGCAAGAACGGCCTAATTATGGAAGATGAATTACAGCTTGATGGCTGCATTGTGAGCGCATTCTTCGATAATAGCCTCGATATTGGAGTTGTGGGCACAAATTCTGGCACTATTTGGTACATAAACTGGGATGAGCGAAGCAGCATTCGACTAATCAGTGGTCACAAGGATCAGGTATGCGGTCAAGCATTCATTTTATTTGTTGGACGAGATTCCTCTCTTGTGCAATCTCAACAAATTATTTTGTTATGTTACTTCTTCAGCATGTTCGCTTTTCTCAATATTGCCCGCTAAAAGCTTTTATATGCTCATGCAAATTTAAGAATTTTTTTAAAAGGTAAATGATCTCATCTTCGGTGGAAGCAATCAATGTTTTATGGCATCCTGTGCAAATGATGGCAGTGTTAGATTGTGGAACACTGATTCATACGAACAGACTCTCCAGTTCCTGGTTCTACAGCAAGTTAGTTTCATGCTACTCATTTGTTTCATTTGCTTGCATTGCTAAAGTTTTTAAGAGAATTGATTTAATGTACTGGTTTTCGTAAATGTTACATTTTATTTATTATATATTGATTACCATACATTGCGCATATTATTTTTAGCTTTGTAGTTGCCAAGCGTTTATAGAAAATCGTATCTGTTCTTTTGATCCCCGATATTCATCACTTTGCATAAATCGTTATGAATTAGCATCAATTTGCATAATTTATCATAAATCATCATCAGTTGTTGTCAAATATTTTACTTTTTAGCGCTGCAACTGCATTTCTTTTCGACCCCTTCCACAATCATCACCGCTTCACACATTTACTCAAGATGGCCGACATGAAACAATCATTCACTCCACAGCCACCAAGGCAGTTCGACCGTCCCAATGTGTCGCTGGTTATAGCGATGGCACTGTTCGTATGTTTGATTTGGGTCTTGTTGAAATGATTCTGAAACTGCATCCTCATGCAGTCAGTGTGACTGCAATTGCATTCTCATTTGACGGTATGTTTACCATCTATGACAACTACATGATTCATCGTAGATTTTTACTATGATGAGGTTTAAAACAGGTTCTACTGAACGGTCACTTAGCGTTTCACTCCTCATGACAGATGAGCTACAGTTGTCCTTATAACATAGTTTATTTACACCTCGTGCGACATCCATTCAGTACTTTGGTTCATTTGAGTACTTTGGTTCACGAGACTTTTTATTGAACTCAGCCACATGTTGTCAACATAGTTCACACACAACGCAGTTCTGCCAGACACGTGATCAACATTCTAGATTCCAATTGATCAATTTACGGTTGTTCTATACGATAGAACTTTGGCCATATAATTAAGCAATGACCAATAATGAGGTGTCTCTTTACCAGATAGCAAAATGGACTATTGGAATTAACACTCCATTTAGTGCACAATCAGCAATCGAGACATTATTTAATTGCTTTCAAATTGGAATCACATGTCCTCACTTTATTACCTAGATATGCAGGCCTTATTAAGAGACTCCTTTGCAGTATAGACTCCCCCCTCTCTCCCCCTTTGAGAACATCATATTTTTCTCATTTATGTGATAAGACTGGATTTTTTTGAATGCTTTCCAATAAATTCCTGAAACCAATACTCTTTTATGCACCTTTGGCACAATAGTCCATAAACCAAATTCTGACGTATTTTCTTTCCTTGGATTATTCCTCCATTTTCCAGTAACCTTTTGGTACGTGTTTTTTCAACATATTATTCACAGCTGTAACGAAAACATTGTTTACCTCTTATGTATGCAGGCCGTGTCATAATCAGTGGGGCTGAAGATGGCCTAATTGCAGTCAGTAGCCCAACAACTGGAATGACAGTAAGGACATTAACAGATCATAAAAATGCCCCTATTTCAGATATCCATGTCTCCTCTCACAAAGTATGTATTTTACGTTTTTTGCGGTTGTATTCAATATATTTTTAATTATCTTATGTTGTATATATATATATATATATATATATGTGTGTGTGTGTGTGTGTGT
>WIPJ01000651.1:112567-133716 GCA_018155075.1 Cassiopea andromeda
TATATATTAGAGGTGAGACGCAAAAATACTACGATTGTTTTTAGTTTGCAGAACATGTTTCAGATCTAACTTAAGCCATCTTCAGTCGTTGAAGTACTAAATTGTTTTAATAGAATACACTAATAAAGCGTTGCAAAATCAGTAGAAGGTATAACGAAAAATAATTCGACTAATGAGGGGAACGAAAGTCGTTGAAAGAGCTAGAATGTTAGGGAGATGTTATATTGCTGCACTTGCTTATTTAAGTTGGGTTTCTCCCACAAGATATGCATAGCTTCCTTAACTGTAAGATGGTGAAGTGATTTAGCTGTGTCTATAATATTAAAAAAACTGTCATTACAAGTTCCTTTGCATGGTTTAGAGCTCTCTGGATGTTTAAATATATGTGAATTTTTGTCTGTACCAAGATGCTCACGAGCACGTATTGAAATTTGAACAACACAAGAACGGGACGATCGTAAACGGCACAGAGTCGTTTACTTTAACTACGTTTTTGATCTTAAAGGAAGGAAATACTAATTTGATCGTAAGATTATTACAATACTTTTTAATTAATTTGTGGACTTTATGTTGGACAAAACTGGAATAGGGAAGGTACGATAGTTTAAAGCAGGGGGTATCCTTCTTACTGGATGATGCAGAATTAATAGTTTTATCAACATCAACATATCAACAACCTTATTTATAAGATATTCAGGAAATTGAGTCCTTTTGAAAGTTTATGTGAAGTTAATATGTGTATATATATATATATTTATATATATATATATATATCCTCCAGTGGTGTTCTGCTGATGCTTAAAAGTAACCTGTGAATTCTTTTTCTTACAGAAACAATTCATAAATCACAATTTACCTTCACACTAAGGATAACGATACTCAGAATGTCAAAGCACATTTCATTCAGAGAGAAGGTACCTTCAAAGAGATTTAATGTTTCATATTGAAATTTTTTTCTGAAGCTATTTGCTGCGATGGAGTTGATAGCAAATTTAGCTGTAAGAATATGGGTATTAATGATAATCCGAATTTCTATAAATCAACCTTTTGCAATGATGAATTGAATTGAAGTCATCGCATGGTGGTCTTTGATTCCGTCGCAAAGTGTGATGGTGTAGGAAATTTGGTATATATATGACCTAAGCAGTAAATGAGACATATTCCTGGTTACTTTCTTGTCTTGTTTATTTTCATTTCTGCATCATGCTACATGTACACATTTTCAAAAATTGCGATCAAAGTCAAAATTGGACTTTATTGCACATGAAATCTCCATTTAAGCTGAGTTCTCAAAATGATGACAAAAAACTCTTCGTGGAGGATCTTGAGTACAGCGAAGAGATGATAGAGTTGGAATATTTAATGGCAACGACGGATGTGATGGAAGGCAACAAGAAAGAAGAGAGAAAGCAAATAGAAAAGACAAGACTTGCAGCGCTATTGATCGGAATTGGGATCGAAGCTGACCTCCCACCTGAATTCTTTGAAAAACTTCTTCATTCGAAAAGAACCAAAGTCTTGCTAAGAAATCTAACAGAAGATAGAAAGACAAAAAGATTAATTAGTCAGCTGAACAAGTACTGATTTTTTCCAAGGCCTGTTTTTGGAATTTATTTCTTATTCGTGGATTCATGTCGTATGACTAGTTTCTGTAATTTCAGTTTAACGACCTTGCAATAGATTTAGGTTTATGTTATTGAGTTGTTGAGTAGCTATAAAGTAAATATTTACAGCTGTATTTCTAAAAAGCCTAAAGATTTTAGTGCAGCTGCTCGCGAGATCTGTAGATACTAAAATAAGCTAATAGGATACCGTCGAATTGCGTACGACTTTTTAGGGTTTATGCATTGGGGTAACTTGAGGACGTTGCTTTTTCAAAACTATTAACTATTAAATGTGTAGAAGTAATTATAGCTTTTTATTGCGTTACATAATGTTATGTACGTTATAATTTCGTTGCCTGGATTAATAATCACCTAAAACTACCTGAAAGTTAGCTCTTTCGTCATGGAAATAGCCTTTAGTATCTAACAGCATTGCCACCTCACATTCGACAACACAATTGAACTACATTTGAAATGGATAGTCATCCATGATGCTATGATGAAGGGGTGCTCTCATGACTTTAAAGGAATGTTCTATTCAATAGTTCTTATCCTCCCCCTTCCCGACAACATTGTCATGTCTTTTACAATTCACACAAGTAGTTTTGTTTGCAAATGTAACTGTCTAGCAGTCGTAAAAAAATTCTTTGTCAAACTTGAGAATCAGGAAAAGATTTTTATTTAAACTACATTTAAGAATTTGGACATAGTGACAACAAAAGCAGTAATCCATGTTGCCTATCTTATCTCATAAAGTCTATGGCTATTAAGAAACTGTATTGAATTGACGCTGTCATGTATAAAATTGGTTGCTTCACATTGTACGCAAAGGGAGAGTTGGGGTGGGAGGGGGGTGGGAGGGGGGTCGTATAAGACAAAAGTGACTTAAATTTACGTAGAGCTACTATCTGTTGTACAGAAATCATTAATTGTTTTACTTGCGGATGTATTTACCACAATCCTTTTAAGGTATTGTACCCTTTTGGACTTTCTGTATTTTTGACCTGATATTTGGAGTTTGTAAAGGCATTGTATACTACATCCTTTTTGTGCCTCTTGTGGCGGTCAAAGAGTGTAATGAGTCTCAGGAAACAACACGTGTTCATGTTGAACGGTCTTAACATGGAATACAAGATTGCAATGAACGCGTTAATGTCACTTTTAATGAAATGATGTGCCTATACAAAGGCTCTTGTCAATCTCAAATAATTTTATGCCACTCTTTGCAACCTGCTACTTAAGCCTGGTATCCATATAGCCGTTGTGGGTCGTTGAAGGTCTTTCCTCCAACTGAAAGACTGTCAAGCACCGTCAACGACTATATGGAAACATCAGAATAGTTTTTATAATCTCATTAACGACTGTGAATTCCTCAGTCGTTGAGGGTAGCCGGGATAGAAATGAGTTTTATCTCAACGACCCGTAACGACTGAGAAAGACTGTTAACGACCCAAAAATTGTAATGGATATACGCAAGCGACAGCAAAAGACCGTTAAGCCTGGTATCCATACAGAAGTAGAAGGTTGTTGATAGCTTTTCCTAAAACTAAAATACTGTCAACGACCAACAGCGACTACATGGAAATATTGCAATATTTTTTATAATTTCATTAGCACCTGAGTTGTAGAGGGTCGCTGAGTTCTGTCTCAGTGATCTGCAAAGACTGGGAAAGATACCAGGCTGTAATCAACAGGACCAAGCAGACAAACCTCAATGAGAAATCACAGCTTACTCGCTGAAACAAAGCCGAGTCAGATTTGAAGTACTGTCACATTTTATTTCACATCTTTTGTTTTTGAGTGTTTGAGTGACCTAAATTAAAAAAGCAAGGAGATTAGAATGCAGAAATGTCTAAATTTTGCAAGAATACTGTATTATTCCTGAGTCTTAGGGCATTCTTAAAATAAGTCTTTGCGACAAACCATGTATAATCGCCTGAAAGTCAACGAAACGAGAACAGAAGAATACACTTGGCATCTACGATATTAACTTGACCTGAAAATCCTCAAAAAACAAAATATCTGATTCTTGATGATGCATGAGCTTTGGATTATTCTTAAATAATTCTAAACTTTCAGTGAATTGAGTCTCAATACTATTGTAGATTAAATTATTATAAACAATGTATATAGTGCAAAGAAATGGTTGCACCCCCCCCCTTTATGATTATCGCCAAATGCGTATGCAATCTTTTTTACAAGAATGCCTGAGTGTTCTCCCAGCTTCAATATTCTTTAATTTCCTTTTTAATTTTGAGCTTAGGATCATTTTAAACTGATTCGTAAATACTAAGGGTGTAGCTTCGCCGGAATATGAAAGAAATAGACTCAGCTCTTGTTGAAGCGTCACTTCATCATAAAAACAAACCAATTTTGGAACAAAACAGCAAATGTTATTACGATTATGGGCAATTTGAAGTGAAGACGATATTATAAATGGCGTGTGCAACTCTTAATGAAGTAGCTTGAGACTTGCATTATGCATAAATTATTGCACTCTTGAGCACTTTATTATTGCAATTACTGAACTTTCAGCACTTTTGAGCGTCAATATTCTTTATAAGCTTTATTCTGTAAGTGTCTTTCTTGTCGCTTTTTTACTAAAAGGGCAAAACTTGGCAGTATAGAGAAGCCCATATGACCCTTCAGAAATAATCTCGTGACGAAGCCAGTTATCATGTGATCATTGAATTGATTGAGCCCAGTGATCGAGCCAGGTGAACTGTCCTCGTGACAACAAGCTGCTATAACCGCTATAATTTCCGAAATTCGGCTTGAAAAAGTGTTAGTTCGTCGTCTTAGGGACGTAAAATGGTCATGGAGGATCACTATTCAGCCAAGGTAGATTGTTTGATCTTTGTATACGGTTCTAGAACATTATTGACATCATTAGCTTTCATCGAATATTTTGTTGTTATGGAAAACTCTTAGTAAAGGAAGTTGACTAGTTGTTCTCCAATGGATTCATTCTTTCAAGAATCCTTACATTCTATATTAGGTGGTTTAGATAAATATATATACTGGCTAAAGAAGTGTTTGCAGATCCTTGCCTTTAAGGAAACGAAGTCGTCATTTAGAGGAAGTCCTACAAACTTATCTGTTATGGATGTCTGAATTGTTCATCTCTATCTTATTTTCTTAATTTCAGGTGGCCGTCGTCTACGTTTTTAATTTAATTGTTGGCGCGGGTGCTTTGGCTTTACCTTTGGCATTTGCAGAAACTGGATGGGTTCTAGGAATAATTGCACTTATTGTCCTTGCCATCATGAGGTATGATTCAACTTGCTTCTACAGCATTACCAACATAATTTTTTGACTTTTTACAGTAGTAGATGGTCTCTCTTCGAGTAGCTACAGTATGGGGGTAATCAAAAATTCTGTTTCCTCAAATTCTAACCCCTCATCGGTGACCAATGGTTTGTATCAAAACTCCAATTCCTAAGACCAAATTCTTATTCCATTCTCATCCCAGATCCTTGAATTTATTCCTTGCAATTATGCTCCACATTTTCACTCTAATCATCCCTCATTGGATACGTTTATCTTAGGTAGAATGTACTATTTTCTGCTATTCTTGAATTTACTAATTTTCTTACCAAAGGATTTTATCATGACTTACCTCTTATTAGTTTTACGACACAAAATCTTGTAGTTTCAACCAATTTTCTTCTAATTAAAATTACTAGTTATTTATTGATAATAGCAAAATATTATTACCAGCTTCATTACTGCAACATTTATGGTAGAAGCAATGTCCATAGCTAATGCAGTTACTTCTTGGCAACGTGATATTTCCCAGGTAAGTTATTATTTTTGACTGAAGTTGAAGCCATTCCTCAAATGATCTGTCACAGTAGCATTCATGATATAGAAGGAAGGTATCACCCATGATGTAGTTGTGGGTAGTAATCTATATGATATGTTGATTGACTTATTAGATTGTTATACGTAATTAAAGCAGAAGTTTAGTTAAATTTGGGCCAGTTTTATGCTGTTTGTTTACATGATAGTGTAAGCATTATGACATTTACCTTGTCTTAGACATTTCTCTTTCCTTAAAGTGCTGTCATCAGGTAACACCCTTTCAGCTTTTTATTTTACAGTTTCTTGAAAAAGTAGTATTGGGGGTTATTCATTTACTGCTTCCATATCAAAATGGCAAAAATTTGACCATCTCCCATCTGCACAGAGGTGCAGATAAAATGCTGTGGGCTAGTGCTGTCACAGTGCTGACAGTGAGCAGTGTCAAAGAATTTTAATTGACAAAACCTTGTGTATTAGCTAAAAAGACTCAGAAAAAGGTCAAGAATAGTATGAAATTTAAAGAACTTTATGCGTGGATGGGGGGCTCTGTAAAATCCTGTGAGCTACAGCCCCCTCCAAGCCACCCACAATAGATACCATAGTACCCCCACTGATTGTAGCACTGTATTTCATATCCTATCATAGTTAGATGCTGATGGAATTGAAAAGATTAGAGAGATATCAGCTTCACAGCAATTGCCAATAAATACTGAGACAACAGCATTGCTTGGAGGTTAGTTATTTTTAGCATAATTTTTGCATGCAGTTACTCTGAAAGCAAAACAGGAATATGATTTAAATTTTGAACTGCAGGAATGAGCTCTTTAATTTATCTGCATAATTATTTTATCATATTCTTTGTAATTTCAAAGCTTACTGAAAGTCTTTGCAGAGTTTTGTTTGTTTGTTTGTTTTAGGTGATGCAGGTTTTCATGTCTCAGATCCTCGATATAGGATCATTCAAAAAATGGAAATGGTAGGTAACTTGTTTCAAGGCAAATCTGTTTGTGTGTGCCTGTTGTGCATGTTCTGTGTGTTGTACATGTGTGTTGTATGTGTGTTGTATAAGCACGCTGTGTTGTGTTGTGCTGTGTTGTGTGTGAATGTGTGTTTAGAGGCTCATTTACCCTGTGGGCCACACTAGTATTTTATGTTCTATCATGGAGATTGACACAAAGCTTTGTCTTGTAGGCCTTAATTGGCCCACATGCTGCAGGTGTGGGACCTTTGCTATAAGTTTTCTGGCATGCATAATGCACATGTTTTACTTTCACTTTTGTCAAGTTTAACAAATATGATGCCTTGAGCTATAATTCATCCAATCTTGTTTTTAGTTGTTATTTAAAGGCATTTGTTTTTTCATTTACAGGGTCAAATGTCAAAATTGTTTTTTGGTCCAGGTATGTAAAGGTTTTCTTATTGACTTACAGATTTTCACACTTTAACAGTGTTTTTGAAAAATAGTATTTGTGCTCTCTTTCCATGAAATGAACCTTTTTCTTAATCCTACAGCCAATTTAGAAAATAGTTTTGTATAAATGATGTCAATTGCCAATTGCTACTATCATGTTTTCAACAATGTATCATCAGCAAACACTACTTGCATAGAACTAGCAATGACATGGAAATGGAAGATGTTAATTGTCATTGTTGTTGGGTGTTGATGTTAAATTCAATGCATTTCATCTTCTCAATTTTTTAGTTGGCATCAAGTTGTTTTACTTGTCTTTGGCACTCTACTTGTATGGTGACCTTGCAATTTATGCTGCTGCTGTTCCAAAATCTCTTACACTTGTCACCTGGTGAGCTCATTCTGCTTCAGTTTTAGAAAAGAGTTTGTTGTATTTTATTTCTTACCATCTTTTACTTTAGTAGCAGTGGTGTGCTGGTGGAGGGGGGCTGGGGGCAAGTGCCCCACCAGAGGTGAGCTTTTATGGGGCACCAAAGCAGCATCAAACTTTATTGGGGCACTAGCTACATAGCTGGAATTAAATTAATAATGATGAGAAGCAATGTGGGTGGGAGCAACAAAATCAAGAAAAGGGGTTATGATTACTAAAAAAGGCTATTACCCTGCAAGCAAGGGCAGTGCCACAGGATAGACTAGAATGGGTATCCCTGCTTCACTTCTCACAGTGGGTGTTTTCAGATATTCTAGAGAGCAGAAATGCAGAAACTCTTCTGGGGGCAAGCCCCTAGACCCCCAATCTTTTCTACTTCTGGATTTCTTCTTCATCCCCCCCATCACAGGCTTGTAGACACTGAGGTCAGGGGGGCAATACTCCCCCAAAAATTCACTGAAGTTGGATACTCTACACTGTACTTTTTAATCATTTTTCAATTCACTTCAATCCAATCTAGAACCTAGGAACATCAAAACACAGATATGTGACATACAAATATCCAGATTTTGTTGTGCGACAAACTTTAAGTCTTTTTTCAGTCTTGGCATGAGTGTTGTAAGAATATCTGTTTGTACAATGGTGACCCCATTAGGGCATTGCTCTTCCTGAGTACATTCAATGTAGCCCATGCCAGATACTTTAAAGTAATAGATGCTTTTTCGTTGATGTACTGGTAGGAGATTGTTTTGCTTCTATCATCAGTTTACATGCACTTATTATCAAAAAGAAAAGTCAGTTTAGCATTTGCCTTGTTTGTTTCAAGTAAATCACCCAGTTTCATGAAAATCAATGATGAAAACTGCTACTTTCTATTCTGCAAAAAGGCGTTTTCCGACTTTCTTGCTGGCGTTAACTCGAAAAATGTTTCTGAGGGCTAGCCCCCAGACCCTCCGTTTTCCAACAGTCTACCTATGGAGAAGGACTGTTTTAGCATATACTTGTTTTCTGTTGGCACAGATATGTAATATCCAAACGCCCTCCAGCTTTTAACTTTACTTCTAGCATCTGTGCTCCCCCCTCCAATCCAATCTGGTTGTCTACAGGCCTAGCTGAAGAACCAGCTGTAGTAAATTTATAGGATCACTTGTGAATACAGAATGTCAAATTGAAAATGAGCTGTAATCGAGGTACTAGAAATGCTAAAGCAACTTCGAGAAAAGAATTGATACCCTTCCGTAAGAGGCTAACATGCTTTTATTGGGACTATAACCCCATATCCCTCATGTTGCACCACCCCAGGGTAATATGGTTAGATGTATAAATGAGGCTGATTTCATTTTTAAGGGGCGCCATTTTGCCAAAGTGCCCCCTGATAACAACCTCCTAGCATGCTACTGTTTATTAGGATGTGAAATTAGTGTGGACTTAGCATTGTCATTAAGGGACAGTTTTAAGGGCTTTGGGATCATGGCAGTGATATGATCAGATCAAACAAAGACAAACTGATCAGTGAGTAGTTTCTATTTTTCATCATCTCAGCATGAATTTGGAGGACACACCAACAAATGCAACAGAACACAAAGACTATTGCTTCAAACACTTTACAAAAGAAGCGATGTACAGGATCTATGTGGTATGTATGTAGCAAGTATGATTGATGAGAAATTGACTTGCTAAGCATTTTTCAAAGCTTGTATAACAAAAATGTAATGCTCTCTTCATTTGCTCTCCAGGTTCGTTGTTTCCATTTCTCAGTTTCATATGGCCTTTTCTCCCTACTCTTCCATATTTACACCTTCTTTTCTTTTTTCCTCTGTACATACCCCCTTCCTTTCTTCCCTCCCCTTCTTTTCCTTTCCCTTTCTCTTCCTTACCATCTTTTTTCCTTACCATCTCTTTTCCTTACCATCTTTTTTCCTTACCATCTCGTTTCCTTACCACCTTTTTTCCTTACCATCTTTTTTCCTTTCCATCTTTTTTCCTTACTATCTCTTTTCCTTACCATCTTTTTTCGTTACCAATTATCTTCCTTATCCTGCCTTTTCCTGACCCTTTCTCTTCCTTACCCCGTTTCTTCCCAACCCTTCCCCTTCCTCTCCCCTACTTCCCCTCAAATAAAGGTAGAAATGGTCATTCTATTAAATTATCGCTTTCTCAATTGATACTTTCTCAAACAATTTTAATACAAAATATAGTCGATTACTTTTCTTCTTCTTCATTTGCTCTTGCCGTCCTTTTCTTTTGCATTTCTCCTCCCATCTTTCTTTTTACACAACCATGATAAAGTTATTTATCTATCCCACAGCTTAGGCCTATCTCATTCTTCTATTTTCCTTCATTAGATTTACATCGTGTTTTTGAATATTTTTAGCTCGTTTTCGCTCTGGTAGTTGGGCCATTTGTGTTCTTTAATCTTGGAAAGACAAAGTATCTACAATTTATGACTACACTATTCCGATGGATTGGTATGTTTTTCTCTCTCTTTCTTAAATATTAGCTTTACGTTTGTTTTCCTGTAACATTTATTGTTGTCTATGTTCAGTTTGTGTGAATAAAGCATAATTTTAGCATTTGATTCAATGGATAAACATGTTTGGAATATTTTGCTTCTCTTCGGCTTGGAAACAATCGTTTGCAACTGTGATCAACCTAGATGTTATTTGTTCGATTTACAAATAAGCTTCAGCTAGAAGTCAGTTCTCCATCGAAAAGGAATGTCTCATTTGCGTGCATTCCTTTCTTCTCTTTGCTGCTTAAAAATCTCCCCGTTTGCTATTGAGCTCAATGTTGACTTTGAGAGCCGCTTTACTAGAGCCTTGAAACGAACGATCTCGATACCGTACAATTTCTTATGTCTAAATTATTGAATACCCTTTTGTTTTTCATACGGACTGTTGGTTCTGTTACTGCTTTTCGGTCAAAGTTGGAACACTTTTTTATCGATTCCTATAATTAACAAGTAGAACTTGTGAGATCTACATGGTTCATGTATAAATTTTCTTACATTGTTGGTATTTTCATCCTTTTTGTTTCCTTTACATTGTTATTCTTTACTGGAAGGGGTGGGGCTCTCTCATTTAGTTTAACTATTTAGGGAGCTCCTCCGTAATCAATTCATTTTACATTAAGTGAATGTTATTAACTTGATAATGTTATTGTCGTTGTGTTCGATTCCTTTTGCTTTATTTAGTTGAATTGATAAATTAGAAAGTTGAAGTTGAATTAAAATAAATTGAACCTGGGATCATTTGGTTTTTCAAATGCTCAATACTTCTTTCTTTTTTCAGCGTTCATCCTAATGATTGTATTAGCCTTGTACCACATTGTCAAGCACAATGGAACTGGGAATGTTACTACGTTTGATATCACAAAACTCCCAACCTTCTTTGGGGTTGCTGTATATTCTTTCATGTGCCAACACAGTTTGCCTTCAATCTTAACACCAACAAGACAAAAGAAGTATCTCAGCCGTGTTTTAGTGACCAGTTTCTCCCTTGTCTCTGGGTTCTACTTATTGCTTGCAACGACCGCTGTGTTCTACTTCCCTAAAAGCAAGATTGAAGATCTTTACACATTAAACTTTTTGAAGGAATGGAAGGGCTTCGCGTATTTTCTGGCACTTTTTCCCGTCTTCACTCTAAGTACAAGCTTTCCTATAATTGGAATCACTTTGCGAGAGAATATCAAAAGCATTTTCTTGAAGGAGGGAGGATCTTTCTCTCCTTTTGTTGATCGATTTATTTTCCCATTAGTAACGGTTTTGCCGCCATTTGGTATTGCAATTATTACTCAAAATGTCGAACTTTTGGTTGGTGTAACTGGCTCTTATGCGGGTTCTTTGATTCAATATGTTGTACCTGCAATGTTGGTTTATTATGGTCGCAGAAAAGCTAAGGAATTATTCGGTATCTATACGAACGCTCACCGATCAATGTTTCGACAGCCTATGTGGATATTGTTTGTTATCGTTTGGACAATTTTATGTCTTATTTTGGTAACAACGAAATATATGCTTGATCTTTTTGTCAAGAAGCATTGAAATTATTGTGTAGTTTTGTTTCTTAGGATAAATCATCTAGGTTGTCATATCTTCTATTTGTATAATTTTAATTTAAGTATTTATTGTGTTTTCCGACATACTAATCGATTAATTGTTGTTTCTCTAATTTTTGTATTATCAGTTAATGTTATCTCATAAGAACATTTAGTACAAAATTTTGATGATTTTAGAGACTTTATTAATTTACATTAACAATAATTTTTAGTCAATCAAAAGTAATCTTTTTGTCTATTTACATTAGTAAAATATAGAAATGAAGTGTAAAAGGCAAGGATCTTCCCATCCATTTCTGAGTTTCCCTTCTTTGGATTAAATGATTGTCAGCTGTTATGCGTACAGTATTAGCATATTGTACCAAACATCTAACAACAAGTATAATACATTTGTACAATAATAGAAGAATGAACTTACAACACATCAACAAACAACTTATTGCAAATTGAAAATGACTCAAGATGCGTCACTGAATTGCAGTGCCCCGGGGAGGAGGGAGACTAATGAGTGGGAGACTGGTAAGGTAAGCCAAGACTTCTAGCAGCATTTGATTCTTTTTATTTCATAATCATCCTTTTATTAACTCTGCACAACGTTGTTCTAAAAAAGTAAGGCCTTCGTTTCCTCACATTCCTTGCAATGGGTGTAGTAGCCGAAAAGCCCCCCGCCCCATTCTGTGGTAGTTGACGCCGCCCCCGGCATTAGTAGATCCAAGAATTATGACACAATTAGATAAAGTAGGTCAATATTCAGAGTATTGTTTGTTGGACATAGTTATTTAGAGATTTGGGGAATTGCAATATTTTTTGATTTGTAAGATTTGGTTTTCATTTTAGAGATTCTTTTATAACCTGTGATAATGATGAGCTTTCATTTTGGCCATAAGCACTTGCAAGGACTTGAAGTCAGTTATTCGACAGCTACGGAATATGCATTATTTGAAAATTACTTAGTGAGTCGAGTAAGAAGTGGGCACTATTTGTCAACAGTCATAGCAAAATTTTGCTAGTATCTTGAATGTAGAAAGCGTTACTCTTAGTACACATCAGGTGTTTTTTTTCATTTTTCTAATATCAAGAAAGCTTTCCGGAATGGCACTTCTTTCTGGAATTTATTTGGATATTGAGTAGCTCAGTCCCATGAAACTGCTACGTGAATACTTATTCCCTAGTTTTGTTATAGTCAATTATCACATTTTGATGCTTTGGAAGTCTCTGCCTACATGGCCCTACATGGGTGCATTTCAGTCAGCAATGGCATATCTGAAATTATTGGTGCGCACGCCCATATTTTCAGATATACAACCTTTTTTATGACGCTGCACCTACAGCCCCCTTGGTAGCCTATAAAAAATCTCGACTGCCCCACCCAACAAGGGTCGTTGCGGAAGAAACTCTGATGGGTGGGGGGTATAAAATGAAAAGTTACCAATAGATTGGGCGTGGCAAGTAAGGTATTTTTGTAAAGGCTATAAAACTTTCCATGAACATACCCATTGTGGAGATTTGAAGCGAGAACTAACGAAAGACATGCTTCCAGGGGGTATGCAGCGCCCCCAAGTCCCACCGCGTCGCCCCCCTCAGCCGCTACCCATAAACCTGCACTTACCCAACTATTATTTGAGCCAAGGGAGTCTCAGCTATGCTGCACGATGGCACCGTCAAAATGGGTCGCTGATATATTCCATTCTTTTCCACATTTGGATTTTAATTTCCAGAACACAACGTTAATTTTTACACCGACTGATAGCTCGTACCAACAGGTAAATACTGTTACAAGGTGTTGATATGGAATTGTGACGAAAACTTTACTTGATGGGAGTTTATAACGCTTAGGCCCACCATTAAACGCTCATGGGGAAATTAAAGAACCAACCACAGCATGGATTCTCCTTGTAAAATAGTTAGTTTTGAAACACTTTCACTATTTGCAAATGTCAAACCTTTTCTTTGGCTGCACTCATGGCTTCTTTTGGAAAGCAAATTGTGTAAGCACCATTTCTGGGTGAGGCCCTGTTATTGTTATTCATAAATGGCTCTAAGGCTTCTACTCGATTTCTTATTATTGTTCTGCAAAAATAGGAGCACAGATTTATTTTTCTTGGGTCTTATAGGTTTAGGCCAATCGTCCAGTTGATTTGGGAATTACAAAATAGGGTAAATTGTTAATGCTTGTAAATGGTAATTAAAATGATTCATTTGAATATTCATTGAACCTGCTAAGGACAAATACAATAGCAATCTATGTTGTTTTCAGGTGCACTTGTTAGAGTATTTTCTTCCTTCGGTATTTCTGCTTATTTGGTTATAGTGTATCACTCAGTATTTCATCACAGTTGTCATCGCTATGTCAAAAGGTTGTTTTTCCCTTTGCAGCCATAAATAGAATATTCCATTTGATTAATTAGAAATATTGATCTATATTCGTCTGAATTTGAGCTATGACCTTTTAGAATCCAGAACTATATTAGAGGTAAATAAAATGTCAAATAGAAGAAAAACTGAATTATAAACATACAGAAAGATGATAAGCCACTAATGTGAAGCAAGTTAATACAAGTTTCAATTCTTCTTTGTTTTTTCTGCAGGCCTTGATGTTCAATGGGTTGATCATTCTTTTCATTGCTGGACTTGTTTTTCTTGTTTTCACTTTCTACTTTTTGATATGCTCCTGTTATTATTGCTCAAGCTGTTTCCCGTCAGTTTTAAAACCGAAACCATCTAGAAGCAGATCATTCAGAATCCTCATTGGATTCTTTGCAGTTCTGTCTTGGTAAGTTACTTGATATTCAAATCTTAATATTTGAGAAAAGGATCTCTCTTTTGCATGTATTGACCATAAGCTAGCTCTGTTCTATCTGTTAAAAGCTGGCATCTGATACTTCAACTTAATTTGAATTTTCACCTTAAGCGTTAAGCATCCTTTCAAGAAAGATTTCAAATTTTTATCAAGGAGTGGATCATTTATGAGGAGTGCTGTACCTCTGTTATCTGCCTCTCTAATGGTTTGAATGAGTTTTCCTTATTCTTAGCTTAATTATGGTGATCATTGTTATTATCCTGGACTGTGGTAACCAAACTTTTTCTAGTTTTTTTCCTTTCTTTTAGTGTACCCCTAGGCATCGGCTTTTATGGAAATAACAAGACAAAGGATGGTGTAAGCAAGTTTTCTACAGCTGTCACAAATATCCATAATGAGTGGGATCTTTATCAACTTAAGGTAGTTTAATTTGCTATATCTGCATCTCCAAACCCATAGGGGATATGGTACATATTTTTTACTTAACAAAAATTACATGGCACACTACTACACAGGGAAATATCTACAGAAGAGGACGAATTATTTGTGTGGACAAACCAATGAGATTAGATTGGGCATTTGTCCACACAGACTGTGTCATTTAGCATGTGTGATTGCACACACCCACATATATGCAAATCAATTTGGGCAAGTGATTGATAGCACTCACAAATAGGTGCTCTTGAGCATTTTCTGGGGACTTCAAATTCCTATTTTGGCATTTGGAAAGGTAATGGCCTTTAGTTCATCTTCATGCTTACCACCGTAGCATGTTGACCACAATCATCACTTATTTCTGAATTTCAGGAGCAGCGTTAAGTCTGATGATGAAGAATTGCTTTTAAATTTATCATTTAAACTACATTAATTTCCTTGTTTGAACAAATTTTTTATTATTGATATATTTGCTGCACTGTAAAAATCTCTTCTTTGTTCTTTGGATTGACCTAATTTTCTCAGCAGTACAATCACATTAACAGAGTCATTTGTTCATGCTAATTACTGTACACACATTACATTTGATGATTTCTCATAGTACTATAGTTGGGAAACACTGCACATCATCATGTTTTAATTGCAGAGTTACTCTTGTTTGCCTTACTTTTGGATGGGTTTTCCCATTTTTTTACTCTAGAAAAGTATTGAATAAAAGTCAGCTTATTAGCTCTTTTTTGTCTAATGAGACAAGTGAAAAGAGGAATTGCTTTACTTAACATCAAATAGTTTCCAAAGTGCCATGGAATCACTCTATAGACATTTTCTCCCTCATCCAGTCTTTATTATAAGGATTACAAATCTGTAAATTGTTTTTATCTTTTTCAGAATTCAGTGATCAGTAGATTTATTGACATTGATGCTGTTAATGCTGTGAAGAATTTGAAGAAGGCCTTTGAGAAATTTTTCTTACCTTTGCCAATGATATTAAGTGATTTGGAAAAAATTCTCAAAGATGTTTCAACTAGCATTAATATTAGCTCAACTTACTTGACTGGAAGCAATTTCAATGTGAAAAGTGTAACAGATGATGTTTTGAAATATGATGGAATAAGGTATTTGAACTTATCAGTGACCTCTTTGAAGTTTTAAATTTCCTATTTCTCTGTCTTGCAAAATATTTTTTCATGGTATCATTTTCTTTTAATGGCTTTACTAGTAGCTGAAAAATGTCACTACATTATCAGAAGATTCCTCCACCTCTTCAAAGGCCAATGCAAATCTATACACTGATTTGGGAATTCAATGACCGTGATCATTAAAACTAATATTCTATTATGGTATAATATGGTATAAGCATTACTATTCTAAATAATGATGCCAAATCATAAAATTGCCATTTGGGGGGTAATTTTTTCTGCATTCACTTTTCATGCATATTGGATTTACAACCCATTTCTGAATTTAATAATCAAGTCTTGTTCATAGATGGTGGGCAACAATTGGAATACTGCTTTGGCATTTATTATTGGTTTTGAGTGTAATTTATGGTGCTTGGAAAGAAAGAAGATTTTTCATTTCAGTGTATGTTCCTCATTGATTACCTCCTTATGTGTAAATAGGTTTCTGACACATCACTAGGCATAGAGGCCATGTTCATTTTCACTTTTGAATAATCTTGACTTTCAAGCTTTATCTGATATTTGCTCAAAAAAGTGTAAGATCCTGCATGTCTCAAGTGGATAGAAAATTAGTCCAAGTTGATGAAGGTCTGAGTAAGCCATATTTCTCACTAAGTCAGATTGAAGGGAATGAAAAATTAATCTACTAAAGCAAATTTCAGACTTTCTATATTTATTGAATTATAAGCCGCAGCTTACATTTTTTGTTTAGAACCTTTTGTTGCAGCTTCAAAAACTGTATGCTAATATTCTTTATTTCCATTTATTTTTAATATCTATACCTCTGTATTCATTTATGAGTTTTGTGAGTGCTGCATATAATCAAAGGCTGATTTTATATTTCTAAGTACTATTGAATGCAGCTTATAACCAAGGGTGGCTTAAAATCAAAGAAATATGATATTGGATTGCTTTCAAGGTATTGCTTTGTGCATTGAATTTCTCTGATGCAGATAGTTTAATTCCATTGCTTACTGTCTCTTTCTTCTTGATTGGCCTTTTTACTTACAGATTATATTGCTTTATATATTTTCATTTTAGAATTGCAATTGAAGGAGTATTATCAATGCTGTTCTTGCTATCAAGTGTTGGTGTTGATGTTCCATTGAGTGTGGTATGATGCATAGTTTCCTGCAGTATAGAGCTCTTAGTATTTTTGCTATATAGCAGAAGTCTTTTTAGGATCATAAAAATTTTTCAAGTTTTTGTTGGAAAATGTGCTTGCTTTAAATTCTGAAATTAAATATGACTGTTTTTTTTGTCAGTCAACTTGAATAATTAAATGTGACAGATTTGGTTGAATTTAATCAGTGTTTAGGACCTGAAAATTATTTTGCATCAAACTCTGTATTTCACAAGTTTCAAACAAAATGCATAAATTATATATAGTTAACTTTGACTATGCCAATTCCCAACTTGAAGTTTTTGAAGTAATCCATGTACAACTAAGGAGAACCTTGAACTAAATTTTAGGGCTCAGCAGATCTCTGTATAAATCCAAAGGCCTCTGTTACTCAGTATATCAAGAACCCTTTATACAAAGGTATTTAAATTATTATACTTCTTTCATTTGGTTTTTCAAGATGGTCTTCTCAACTATGTTCAATTTAAATAGTTTTCTATATACATATCATACTCATCTTTACTAACCAGGGCAACAGATGTTGAATGTATTATAGAATTTTTGTGTTCCTAAATTCAGTGAACACAAATAGTAAAACATAATTTCATTGTTAATACTTTTATTTTAGTAGTCCAAGACTATTATTTAGACTGCTTCAATGGAACTGGGAATCCTCTTTTTAAGGTGAATTTTAAATTTGAAGAATTAATTTGATTATTATTTTGCCAAGTAATAGTTTGCCTATTAGTACTTTTGTACTTTAAAGCACAATGATTCAATGAAATATTCAGTTAATTGAAAAAATTCCAAAAATAAAGTAATTAATTACTTTTGTATTTAATTATTGTAGCATCTTAGAAAAGTTTTTTGTGCTTTCCTTTATCATCATTGTAGAGGGATACCAATCACTCTGAAGTTCAGTTACCTTTCTATTCCATTGTAGCAATATCATAAAACGAATGTTTTGCTTGACTCACTTGATGTTAGTGTTGGAAACCTGGCAAAAGACCCATTGGTTCAACAGTTATTGAAAAATGTGACTTTTGTAAGTGCAAATCAGGCACTTGGGCAAAAATTTATTTCTCATTTACATTATTGTTCTTTAAAGTCTTCTTTAGAGATTGATCTAGCACCAATTCTTTAAAGTCTTCTTTAGAGATTGATCTAGCACCAATTCTTTAAAGTCTTCTTTAGAGATTGATCTAGCACCAATTTTGAGATTATGTTAGTGTCTTTGTGTCACTTTCATAAGAGCCTGACTATTTATAGGAGAAAGCATGTTTAAGTGGCAGAGTGTGTAAGTCATGTTCTTTTTAGATTACATTAGCTATTATTTGGACATAGGTGCAGCAAAATTTGCCCAGAGAGGCACCAGATGACATTGTTTTGATTATTTTAAAAATGTTATCAATTTTGTGAAAATCCACAATTGAATATTTTCTGGTGTAAGGTATTTAGAATTGGGTCATGTTATTATTGATAAATATTGTTAATGAATTTTGAAGCAAATTTTAAAAATTGAATGAATATTTAAATACACGTTTTTTTCTTTATAAGAAAAAAGTTTATAAGAAAATGAGGCTCAAATCGTCAAAATCTTAAGAAAATCGTAAGAAAATCACCAGGCTCAATTTCCACAATTAAGTGTTTTTATAGGCCAAAAATCGGTATTTCGTCGTTGTTACATTCAAAATGTTAAAGATGGAGTTCAAATTTAAGTATATAATATTATTAACGAAAGAGTAAACCTTTCTAGCCAGTTTAGTTCAGTAAAAGTTAAGAAAAATTTAAGAAAATCTCAGGCTCAATTTCGAGAAAAGTTAAGAAAATTGAGGCTAAGGCAAAATAATGATTTTCTTATTAAAAAAAAACGTGTATGGATTTTTTATTTTTTAGTCATACATCATTGATCTTCAAAATGCTGTTACCAAAAGCAAAGTGGACTTGAATCAGCTCTTTAAGGAATTGGATTGCAAGTACATTAATCAAGTAATATTTCATGTTCTTTTACTTTCAATTTTGTTTTTTTCAATTATTTATTGTGTTTGCAGCTGCCACAGAACATGGAAAACCCAGAAAAAATGGAAAAATGTCCATTTTTAAGAAAGTTAGTGAAAATCTGAAAAAGTCAGGGGGGAAATGTTTTAAAAAAGTCATCCTGGCTGAGACAGCCCCCTTTGATCAGGGAAAAGTCATGGAGAAGTCAGAGGGAATTTTACACTTCATTTTCAGTGGCAACCATATTGTATGCTTTTTATTTATCAATAATGCTCATCAGGATGTGATTCTTTTTTTGTTGGGAATCAATCTTTAACTTTGACTTAAACTTGTTAGGAGTTGTTACATATCATTTTTAGTTATGGAGTTTTTGAAATCTCAGAGAATTCACGTAGTGCATGGACTTTATTATCATTTCTGATGTTAGAAGTAGTTTCTTGGTGTCCAAATATTGTCTTGATAGGTTAATATTTCACTTTCAGCAATATCGAGATGGAGTGAATGCTGTTTGTTTTATTGTCTTGTAAGTTAGAAATGGCTTTCCTATCTTATTTATTTTACTGCCCAAACTCTAACTATGATTTTTTGACGAGCTCTTTTGCAATATGAGCTCTTTTGCAATATTATCTAGAACAAATTTGTGTATTAGCAAGCAAATACATTTCCATTTATCTTTTGTTGTTCATCTCTTATTACTGTTTCTGTTTACTATGCGAATGTTAGTTCTTTCGTTAGGCATATAAACCATCGTAAACTTTTGTCACGGTCAATTTTGTCGTTTTTCCCATTACTATCCTAAACTTTGGATATGTACTACAATCCTGGTTGTTATTTCAATGTTTTTAATCTTTTAGGTATGGTCTTTCTATGCTTATACTCTCTGCTTTGATAATTTCTCTTTTTGTAACCTGTATCCTGATTTGCCTCACGCCAATTTGGAAGTCCATGGCAAAACTCAGGTTTGTAAAAGTCCACTGCTAGCTTGTTAACTGTTTAGTTGTAGTTTCACATTTGTGACAAGCTATAAACAGGATAGAGAATAAGTTTTGAAATATGTGCTGGAATGTTTTGATTGTTTATTGGAAGAGTTGAAGGACATTAAATCAAGTGGTGCGACTGCTCTCTTTCATTCTCAAATGGTTTGTATTTTATTTCCATCACAAGGATGCATAATGCAAATTGTGAGCTAGTTTCGTTGCTCCCATTTTGTGGTTTCTGTGCAATTTTTTGGTAATAAACCATAACGAGTGGATGTTACAGATTAATCGTCTTTTCCCGTGTAAATTTTTCTGGCTTCATTTTGTGTGATATTTGCTAAATAGATCAATTTTTGCGGTTCGTCAAAGATCTTAGAAGGAAGAATCATTTATTGTAGATCTATTTTGCGCAGAACTGCTCCAGGCAGTGTTCATTTAATAACTGGAAGCTATAGTGGACCTCCAGGAGGGTACGTTTCCGTTATAACACAACATTCACAGTTCTAAATAACCTTGGCCAGTTATTTCTTCAAATACACCTGTTTTTGGCAAACAAGCTGCTTGTGCTTTGAAATGAGGGTATGTTATACGATGACCCCATTATGTCCATCACAATGCCCCTCACGATGCCCCCATGCTACCCTACATCGTCTCATCATGTCAGTCTGTAAGATTAGATTACTTCAGCTAGCGTTTCGTCACTTGTCACAGTAATCAGCTGGTCTATCTTTCGCCGATTTTAGTACAAAATTGTTTGCTAAATCTTAGGAATGAATACTTGTCTATGTAAATACTTACTTCAGGCGAGAGCATTTTCCTGATTCCTCCTGGGATACGTCATTAGATGCATCTTATAAATCGATTGACGAAGATCATAGGGATCAAAGAGACCAAAGGGAGCATCAAAGAGCTGGTAGATATGACACATCGGAGACAGTACCATTGGTTCTCCGGCGAACTGGTGAAAGACCTCCTTCGGTAAGCAATTTCCTTGCTAATTTTTTATTGTTATTACTCTTAATGCTGATTGGTTTTACTCTTTTTAAATTATTCATCATGTCCTTGAGACTTTTTAAAATTCATTTTGTCTTTGTATGCTCTTCTCAAAGCACACTATTAATGAATATTTTTATCTTTACCTTATGAACCTCTGCAGATGAAAACCTCACAGTCCTCTCACAGCTCTTCCCCTTTAAATTTTAGCTTGATAAGCGTGCTGCACACCCCTCTACCCACACCTTTCTACCCACCTTTCTACCCCTCCACCCCCACCTTTCTACCCCTCTACCCCCACCTTTCTATCCCTCCACCCCCACCTTTCTACCCCTCT
>WIPJ01000651.1:135388-146008 GCA_018155075.1 Cassiopea andromeda
TACCCCACCTTTCTACCCCTATTACGCACCCCTAGTTGCAATAAATATCGAATTTCAAAAGAACATTTTTGCTTTTGTTTACTTTTCATGTGTACTGCAAATGGTGAATTTGCTTTTAACCAGCTAATGAATACTTTACGAATTCTGAAATATTTTGACATGAGCAAAAGTGAGTTACACATGCTTTTTGTATTCTTGATGTTACAGTATCACGCTGTTCATGGAGACACTGAATTTCTCTCAGTTGAAGAAGATCGAAAAAGACATTCAGCTGAAACAACCACTTGAAAAAATCCCATGATTCATTGTATCCCCATCATCTTATGAAATTCGCTCGATTATTGAGCGATTTTCCTCCGTCATTTCAAAAGATGTTTCAACAATATATCATCATCAACATTTTACATTCGGTCGGTAGTCTGTATTTTGTATGATTAATAATCAAAATAATTCGGTTTTTTTAGAATCATCTCTATTACTTTTGGATTTTCTATATTCTCTATATGATATGAATATTGTTTTACATTTTGGTATAACATTTGAGTTAAAGCTTTGAATTTCTTTTTCAGTACATGTTCAATTAGTTTCCTATTTCAATGAAATGTAATCTTTTCCACCCAGCCAGTTCTTGTAGACCCAGTATGCATTCTGGGGGATTTTTGCTCGCCACAGATTCTAGCCAAATTGTTTGTAAACAATTTTTCAGACACAAACTTAATAAGAGACATGATTTATTTTGGCAGACTTACCATTGAAATTAAAAACTGCTATTTTAGAGGAAGGGAGGGCTATTGTCCATAAAATTTCTGGAGATCCATCTCCGGTTTTCTGCATTTATCAGGTTTGGGTGGCTTTTACCGGGAACTTCACAATTTCCTTTTCCCGTGGTGCAATTCTTGTATATATATACATGCGTACATCATATATCATCAAACGTTTCGTAAAATTTTTATAAATTCTCATGAAAATGCAACTTTTCAGCGTTTCGCTACTGCTTCATCATATGTACCTTTCTATTCTTAAATATAGTATGATGAATGTGAATATATAGGAAGGATGCAAAGCAGGGTCAAAAACATGGGGGATCTTGGGGGTCTTGACCCCTGCCCTTTTGCAGCAAAAGAAGAACGGTGCACTTTTTCATAGTGTCATCTCTAGTAAACAGAGCATTTCCTTAAAGGCTATAAGGCTTAGCCAGAAAACATATCAAGGGGCTTCACCCCCTGAATGATAATGAGGCTGACCGACTTCAGAGCAATGAGATCAGTAAAGAATCTGACAAACAGTATTCCAAGGCCATATGTTCTTGTATAAAGTGCTAGCATGCCTTTTTTGGTGGAGTGGATCTCTGGCTCTGAAAATTCATAGTTGCGCGCCTGCAGGGGAGATATCTTTATGTGATATTTTGCTAGCTTCTGTGTGCGATATGTGTTTATATGAATTTGTAGTTTTGAACAATAATATTTTTACTGTTATTTAATGACGTAATTTAATGATTTTTTGTTTGAATAAGTATATTTGCATTAAAGTGACCTATAGTGGTAGTATTGAGTTTATTGGCAATTCTTATATTCAAAATTCTCATACCTTGAGCCCTCCTTGTTTGGATTTTGTTTGAAATTTTACTTGAGAGGGAGTATGGTTGTTTATGATTGACTGTGAAAGTAAGAGATTCTTTATGGCAAGGGGATTTTATGTAGTAACGGGGTTTCGTTGAAAGTTTTAGGCAGTTTTTAAAACTTGATTTGTTGCATGTTTTAGAGATATTGTAGCAGAATGTTTCATTAGATAGAACAATATATAAGATGTTATTGACTTTAATCTTACTTAAACAGATTTGATGCAAAATAAATACCAAAATTAAAGGTCATCGCGAGTTGGAGCTTGCTTCATTTGAATTTCATTTGATTTTTTGAATATGAATGTACGTAATTACAAATTGACATTGTATTACAAAAGAAGCAACAGTAAATAGCAATGTTTAATCAAATTTTGTTTGAAATGAATATCATCAGAAAAGTAATTTTTAGAAGGACATCATCACTTCATGCTGTAGAAAATAGAACCCGAAAGTATATTGACAGGAAGCCATTGTGTGCATTCATAAATTTTCTTGCGGAAAAAGTTCTTTTTTCGAATATATTCAGCGATCACCTCACTATTGGCTTCAGTTGAACGTCAAAAAGTGAGAGACCTGTCGTCATGAAAGAATCGAACAATAACGCAGATAAATTACAGGATTCAACCAGGTTACCTTTAATGTGCTTTCTTGTTTGTGTAATTCAAGTTGACCCGCGGTGTTAGATAATGTTAGGTGCTTCATTTATACTTTTTTCTATGCTTTCTTCTTTTGTAGCTCGATTTTTGTGTTCTCGACAATTAGAGCATAGCTGATAATGTATGTGTTTATGTAACAGTTTGATTGAATTCAAAGTCCTGTAAGATGGCTTCAATAGATTCTGCTTTCGTGGTCAATAGCTAGATTGCTATTGAGTCCATGATGATAAACATAGATTTTATCTATTGCCATCTACCATCAGCCTTAGGACCAACTTTGATAACAATTATCCAGTAATTTATAGGAACATATCAGCAATTTCTTAAGATCTTTCAAGGCCGTGACGAAAGCTTCTACTTCCATTATATTTCCAAATATAATATCAAATGTGAATGACTTCATTTGTTCATGGAATCTAGCCATGAAAAAGTGGAGTGTTTGAAAGTAATGAACTCCGTTTCCTTGTGAAGACAAACCTATTCTAAATAGCGTTTTTGTTTCTGCTTATTTCACTGAAACCACAATGTCACACAAAGCGCAAAACATTGAGTGATCAAAGCTTTTACTTCTGATGATCTGATTTGATTTGTTATGTTTTTTTCAAGACTACCCACAGAGAATAGCTTTGATAGCAGAGAATTGGCAAACACTTTGTTGTCACTTGGTTCTAATAAGCAAGCAATCCAACAAGCAATCGATCCAAATTTTGCAGCTAATGATGCACTCAGCAATCGAAGATATTTTGCAATGCCTTCGACTTCGGTTGCAACTTTTGATTCAGCTTCTGAAACACCATCTTCATATGGCTGGATTGGAAATTCTCCTGCTCTCAGTTTTCCGTATTCGTCATATCAAATGAATCATTTTCCAATCTGCAGCTGCATTCCAAGGTAAATCCTTATTCGTATGAAATGATTTGTCATATTTGAAGTCGCGATTTTCAGCAATTGACAATCTATTTCATTTGCAACTTCCTCTACATTCATGACTTCATCGGGGTTTTTATCTGCATCTGCAATAGAAAATGAAAGTACAATAGCGAAGCCTTAAAAAACTCCAACTCGTTTCTTTATTTCTCTTCATTTTCTTCAACCATCAGTATTTTCATGCATCTTTATCTCTAATCTCAGAGTTTCACCAGAATATCCTGGCTGGAAACCTTATCAGCAAAACACGATGTCAAGCTTCGCGGCTTTCAGCCCAAACACGCATCAAAGTCAAGGATTCAGATACCCTCAGCCATTACATCACCCTCTCCTTTTTGCACAAAGCCCTTTGCAGCAAAGTTTGCCAAACTATAATACCATGGACAGTAAATCTTTGGCAGACATTCACACGGGGAGGATGCAAGGGCATAATGACCATTATACAATAGCATTAGAACAACACCAAATGCTTGGTATTAATTCAGCAAAGTTTGAAGCAGAGAGAGCGAGGCATGGTCTGAAGCAAGAGAATTCAGATGAAGCATCTCTAGCCGTTGTAGCTCCAGTTTTGGTTGATTTTGGTCAGAAGAATAAAGTGAAAGGAATCCCCCTGCTGTGTAATGTTAGTCCGTGGTTGAATCTGCCGTCATACGATAGAAACAGATTGACAACAAGTCATTTCAATAACATTTCAAGCAATTCCGTGGAAGATGAGCAATCAACTACCAACACGGCCTTGGAATCTCTAATTTCATTTAAGCTAAGAAAAGATCCGATTAGTCAACTAGGTGAAGCAGCGAATTTAATTCTTCAAAGTGAAGAAGCAAAAGGAAGTGAGAGTGAAATTAAGCAGACAAACAACGTCAGTTTAGATGCAAGTGGATTCCAGGTATGAGGGTATATTGTTTTTGAATTTATAAATGCTCTCTTTTGAATAATTAATTTTAAAATAAGTAACGGAGTTGTCTTGTACTGTGAGAATTCATTTCAAAATTGGTGCAATTCAAGTTCCAACTGGGGAGCAAGAAATAACTATAAATGTGAGCTTTGAACTTTCCCCTTTCCCATATGTACAATCAAGTAAAATCTGAATTTTCCATTCAGGGATTTTCTTCATCATTGAGCATGCGTGAAAAAGACGCTAGTTTCTCGTCAAATCCAACGCCCCGTGTTTCTTGCAATATCACTGAGCAAAGCACTTTTGGCGAAGTTTCACAAGCGAAAACGCCCACTGCTAAAAACCTCAAGAACAGAACTTGCCCTCATTGCAAAAGAGTCTTTGCAAGGCCATTCACGTTAAAAAGCCACATTCGCCGGCACACGAAAGAGAGGCCATACACGTGTACTGTTTGTGAAAGAAGTTTCTCGCAAAGTGCTACATTAGAGAACCACAAACTCACCCATACAGGTGCTAAACCACACCAATGTCATCTTTGCTTGAAAAGGTTTGCTCACCAGACATCCCTAAAGACGCACTTACGGATACATACCGGTGAACAACCCTACCATTGTGAGTTATGCGATAGAAGATTCACAGATGGGTCTACTCTCCAAAAGCACAGACGGATACACAGTGGAGACAAACCATTTCAGTGCCATTACTGTCTCAAATGTTTCAGCCAATCAGGGAATATGAAGAGGCACATGGCGACAACCCATAAACATGAGTTGCAAATGCAGACCAGTTTAACGAAGGGTCCTGAAAAATGTTTATCGTTGCAATCACATGAGAATTTCTCAGCATAATTTTGAAGGTAATTTATGCACCAAATCACATCCCATTCCTGATTTACAATAGAAATGGATTATTTCAAAGCTATTCTGTGCTTTTCTGTATTTTTCAGAATTAGTCTATTTACTCAAATGAATTTATGTTTGATGCAACCTAGTGTGTATTTTCCCTGGAATGTTTGATAGTTGATTAGTATATCATGAGATAAGAAATATTGTTTTTCATTATTTCGAAATTGTTTGAATCCATTGCAAAACGCATTGCAAAGTTTTCAGGATACCTTTTGAGTAAACAATAATATTCCAACTTTGATTTTGATATCTTTTGAATGCATTAGGAAACATCCAAAGAACTGTATGAAAGTGGATGTCAAACTGATTGGAGATTGGATAAATGCAAACCCAGGATTTTACACTCGGTACTTGAGCTGAAATACTCAGATGTGGCTATGACAATGTGACAATTGAAGTATTTCATGTACTACCAGATTCTTGAGAAAGTGGAACTGTATTTTGGCGGCATTTCTAAACTAACAGAAAACGATGCTTTGATGAACATGGACCTCTCTGGCTGCATTGCGATAAGAAAATGGCTTTAAGCTCATATGTGAAAATCATAATTGCAAGAGATTTGAAGATGTGCCATGAGATGTTGCTGCATCCGAATTATGTTATCATTTAAAACACTATGATGTTTCTGCTTCATAAAGAAGCAGGGAAGTTCCACAAACGTAAAAAGGAGAGTTGCAACTTTACGTTTCGTTTCAAAGATGTTCTCAATACTTTTATTTTTTCACCTTAAAATATTATTCATTTTCTGAGCTTTGAAGACTTGAAGTCCATGTTCCTTCTTTGCTACCTTTTTGTTTCCCTTTTATGAAAGTTCATCATCTTTGTTCATCAAATTTTATTTGAGTTGAAGTTTTTGATAACGTTTATCTTTTAGCTTATATCACTGTGTGATTTTTTTTATCAAGCTTAAGTTTCAGATTTCATAGCTGTCTTTGCTATTTTATTTATGATGTCCTTTTTCATAGACTCAGAATCTTTTTGCGCTACATTCTTTGCATGAATGAAGACATTTCTATGGCTTCTAAATACTTTGATATAATGAAAATTGCATCAAGCGAAAGCAATAATATATTTTATCTTCCAATTTCATTACTTTCATGCATCTCTAGCTGAAAACCAGGTTATCAAGGAGAGCTGCGATGTTAATGAAAGATTCTTCAAATATAAAGAAAAGGACTGTTCGAGTGTTGAAGAAGTTTTCCATGAGTCCGAGGTTTGTTCCAGTGAAACAGCAGAGAGTGAGCCAAATATCGGAACAAATCATGATGTTTATAAATGAATGCTGGCAAAAATTTTATTTGTAAGGAAAGTTGTTTTTGAAATGGAAAAAGTTGCGTGTATCTTTGAAGCATAGTCACAGAACAATCAATGGTGATAAGCGGAGATGTACCGAAGTACATTCCATTGGGGGGTGGGGCGTTTTTTGAAGGCAAATACTATAAATTCTACGCCAACCGTCCTTAAAATTGCCGCTCAAAGCATCAATTGCCATTGTTTTATCTGTCCATTCGCCGTTAGATAATTCCAATGAAGTAGTGAGCCTCAAATTTCTGTCAGAATTTGTGCTGGAGAAGACTACAGCCCCTCCTCGAGATCCCAGCAGCTGCATAAATAACAATGGACTATAGAGTTATTGCCACACTAAAACCAGTGACCAGCATGGTCATCAAAGATATGAATGGTGAATTGACTTGCTGTTTTATGCTCGCTTCAAGGTATTGCAATTAATGGATAATAAAAAAGGTAGAGGTAGTCCCGTATACTTTCGTACATAAGGGAGTGCCTGTTAGAGAGGACACTTATCCTGAGCCATCGGCATGTGAGGTAGGGTGGCCAGTTCCTTTCCTCGCTGCCTTTATCTCCCCAGTATTGCCACCAGGTACCCATTTACTGCTGGGTGGGCAGTGGGCGAGCATTCAGTCAGGGCATCGAGTCGGAAGCGAACCGTAAACCTTCCGCACGGGAGGTATGCGTTTTAACCACTAGGCTACCTCGCCAATAATGGATAATACTGTAACCATTTCTCTTGCAGCATGGCTGACTTTTCACCAACTTTGTTGCAGCTTTGAAGGTAATGGCGGGCGTGAGGCCCCCATGCCGTAAAGCACGTAGAGGTGTACTACATATGAACTATGCCTGTGCAGTACAATCCAGTTTTACAAGCCAAATACTCAAGCAGTTACACGCTTCAAATCTTTTTCTATTAGTTTCCATGCTGAACTCTGAAAATAGAGCTTTGCGTACTCCGAAGATTTTAGGTTCTAAGTATATGGAATTCACCTTCCATATCAACTGGATCAACCGCTCGGTTCTATTGTTCAAAAGCTTGCTTCTATCTCCTTGTTCTTCGTGCTATCTGGTGTAAAGATAAAACGGAAAGTTTCATCTGAGATATTCCTTCTTGACTGTCCTTCTTTAGTTGATGGAAGGAGTAGTCTTCAGCCTTAACTCCTCAGAGCTTCCGCTCGATCCACTGGCAACAACATAACATTCTTCCTCGCAGATATCAACGTACACTTTTTTATAAGAAAATCATTATTTTGCCTGAGCCTCAATTTTCTTAACTTTTCCCGAAATTGAGCCTCAGATTTTCTTAAATTTTTCTTAACTTTTGCTGAAATAAACTGCCTAGAGTGGTTTACACTTTCGTTACTACTATTGTATAGGATTTGAATTCCATCTTTAACATTTTGAATGCAATAACGACGAAATTACTGATTTTTTTGGCCTATAAAAACACTTCATTTTGGAATTTGAGCCTCGTGATTTTCTTACGATATTTTCTTGAAATTTTGACGATTTGAGCCTCATTTTCTTATAATCTCTTATAAAAAAAAACGTGTATTCCCACCAATATCACTGTCGAGATTTTTTGACTAACATTGTACATGATGCAAAACAAACAAAACACTGATAACTAAATGCTGCTCACCTTACATAAAAACACAGCTCACTACGCCAAGCAATGCGTTCCCACCGCTTGCCCTCCAAATGCGGATCAACCAATCAGAAATTAGATACGCATGGTCATGTGTCATGTAAAAGTTGCTTAATAAGCAAGTTTCACATGTCACATGACCATTACATAATCTAACTTCTGATTGGTTCCCCCTCCTTGACTAACTCCCCATGAGACAACTGAAAAATGTAAACCCCTAGGGGGCTACTTTTAGGACTTTCGGTATTTTGCGAGGTATGGAAACGAGACCATAGTCACGAGAATCATGTGTGATCATAGTTGTGATTTATCCATCACAAGCTCCCGGAAGTGTCTGTTCTTACGTAACAGTATCAAAGTCTCTTTTATAGCAAACAAATGAGAAGTTCTATCGTCAGTCGTCAGTGAAAAGAATCATGAAACTATTCAAGCAATTGGGTCTGCTCTTGTGGAAAAATTACAGACTGCAGATACGACGGCCCGTAGCTACAACATTTCAGTTAGGCCTACCGATTTTGTTTATATTTATACTGTTGCTAATTCGTGTGTTAAGAGTTAAACAGCAGCCAGTTGAGGCAGAGGTGTGGGAGAGCTTCTCCCCAAGGATTTTGCCCTTTCCTCATCCCAGAGGTGGAGCATGGAAGGTTGCATTTGCGCCAAATAGCACAAGAAACCTTGCCCTGATGCATAAGGTTGCAGAAGTTTTAAAACTAAATGCAAGCATTCCTTTCGCATCGGAAAATGCAATGGTACCAGTGCTAATAAATGACCAAGAAAACAAGGGTGCTGGTGGATGGAAATATCTAGCAGGAATTGTATTTGTTGATAGCAAAGATGATGAATTAATCTACAAAATAAGAATGCCTTCGAGTTTACGAAATAGCAAGGACAACAATACGAAGCAGTTTTCAGGATTTCAATCAGGAAGTGGAACATGGCATACCAAGAGTGTTTTTCCCTTAACATTCCAAGGACTTGGGCCAAGGCATAACAAATCGAAGTCAGGAGGATCACCTGACTACTATAAAGAAGGCTTTTTATCTCTGCAGTTTGCTATTGATCATATGTTTACAGAAATGCAGTTGAAGGGACGAAATAGGTTACAGAACTTGTCATCAATTAGAATCGATATGCAGCGCTTTCCATATCCAGCATACTTGAAAGACCCATTTGTGGTGGCCATTCAAAACTCATTACCTTTACTAGTTATGCTGTCATTGGTCTACAATCAGCTGGTGACAGTGAAAGAAATTGTTTATGAAAAGGAGAAGAAATTGAAGGTGGTTTTTTATAATAGATTGTTTATTATCTAATTATCTTACAATGTTAGCAACAAGATATTTTATTAAATATGTATTGAGATGCTGTGGAGTACTCTGGAGTACTGAATAACCAGGGCTTGGAATAATTGGGCTGAGAAAATTTCCTGAAAAGTATTAATTAGAGGGTTTGAATAAAAGTGATCCAAGTTGTTATTGTGGTATTCTTGCCATGAAGTATTGTTTTTGATGGTCTGCTTTTATGCATCATAATGCACTTAATGATAAATATTTTTAGGAGTCAATGAAGATAATGGGACTCAGTGGTTATCTACACTGGATTGCATGGTTTATCAAGAGTTTCGTATTTCTGTTAATACCAATGGCAATAATAACAGTGATGCTGACTGTGAAATTTGGAAGCAATGGAAAAATGCTGAGTAAAAGTGACCCATCATTAATTTTCATTTATCTTTTGCTCTATTCTATGTCCAGCATAATGTATGCTTTTATGATAAGCACTTTCTTTTCACGTGCAAACGTTGCTGCAGCTGGTGGTGGTATTACATGGTTTCTCAGTTACATTCCATATTTCTTCCTTGCGATGTACTATGACTCATTGAACACATCACAAAAGACAATATCCTGCATTGACTTTAATGTTGCTATGGCATTTGGTGCTGCTCTAATTGGAAAGTTTGAAGGTCAGGGTACTGGTGTCCAGTGGAGTCATTTGTTCCAAGGAGTGACTGTTGATGACAGTTTTACATTTGGTTCAATATTGCTGATGATGATTGTTGATTGCGTATTTTATGGAATTGTCACATGGTACATTGAAGCAGTGTTTCCAGGAGAATATGGAATTCCACAGCCATGGTACTTTCCTTTTATGAAAAGTTATTGGTGTTCAACCAAAAGAAAGGTGAGAAGCTGTGGCAGCAGGGGCAAAACTAGGGTTTTTCCTTTACGAGGAATATGTGGCATAGTAAACCAACAAAGGGGTGTGTCCTATTAATTATAAAATAGTGCCTCATGCCTAAAAAGTATTATATATATATATATATATATATTGATCTGGATGTTTAAGTCTATACTGTCGGTATAGTGCTTAATGCATTGAATTGCAGAGCGTAATAGATTATAGATAGATTGGATCAAAGACAGGACATCACTTTTTCTGTCTGATGATCGCGTAAGCATGAAACTCAGAGTAGCAGAAAAAGTGATGTCCTGTCTTTGATCCAATCTATCTATAATCTAATATATATATATATATATATGTGTGTGTGTGTGTGTGTGTTTGTGTGTGTTTATGTTTATGTATATGTATATATAAAGGCCACAGAAGCGTAGTAGGATAGTCAGTGATTCTCTGTCAGCCATTGCCTACTAAATAAATAGATAAATATATATACA
>WIPJ01000651.1:165687-176296 GCA_018155075.1 Cassiopea andromeda
AAAATTATACATTAATCTCTTTATTGACATTTGTACTAATGTTCAAAGATTTTATTTTAAGGCGAAATTTCATGAAAATACTAAGTGTATAACCTTACGTTTTGGTCAAAAAAAGTATACATTTATCTTTTCATCAATATTTGTAGTACAATTCAAAGTTTTTATTTTAAGGTGAAATTTGATGAAAATACCAAGTGTATAACCTTACTTTTTGGTAAAAAAGTATGCATTTATCCTTTCATCAATATTTGTAGTAAAATTCAAAGTTGTTATTTTAAGATGAAATTTGATGAATATACCAAGTGTATAACCTTACTTTTTGGTAAAAAACTATACATTAATCTCTTTATTGACATTTGTAGTAATATTCAAAGTTTTTATTTTAAGGTGAAGTTTGATGAAAATACCAAGTGTATAACCTTACTTTTTGGTAAAAAATCATACATTAATCTCTTTATTGACATTTCTAGTAATATTCAAATTACATATTATAAGGTGAAGTTTGATGAAAATACTAAGTGTATAACCTTACTTTTTAGTCAAAAATTATACATTAATCTCTTTATTGACATTTGTACTAATGTTCAAAGATTTTATTTTAAGGCGAAATTTGATGAAAATACCAAGTGTATAACCTTACTTTTTGGTCAAAAAAAGTATACATTTATCTTTTCATCAATATTTGTAGTACAAATCAAAGTTTTTATTTTAAGGTGAAGTTTGATGAAAATACCAAGTGTATAAACTTACTTTTTGGTAAAAAATCATACATTAATCTCTTTATTGACATTTCTAGTAATATTTAAAGTTTTTATTTTAAGGGGAAGTTTGATGAAAATACTAAGTGTATAACCTTACTTTTTAGTCAAAAATTATACATTAATCTCTTTATTGACATTTGTACTAATGTTCAAAGATTTTATTTTAAGGCGAAATTTGATGAAAATACTAAGTGTATAACCTTACTTTTTAGTCAAAAATTATACATTAATCTCTTTATTGACATTTGTACTAATGTTCAAAGATTTTATGTTAAGGTGAAGTTTGATGAAAATACCAAGTGTATAACCTTACTTTTTGGTAAAAAGTCATACATTAATCTCTTTAGTGACATTTGTACTAATGTTCAAAGATTTTATTTTAAGGCGAAATTTGATGAAAATACCAAGTGTATAACCTTACTTTTTGGTAAATAAGTATGCATTTATCTTTTCATCAATATTTGTAGTAAAATTCAAAGTTGTTATTTTAAGATGAAATTTGATGAATATACCAAGTGTATAACCTTACTTTGTGGTCAAAAACTATACATTAATCTCTTTATTGACATTTGTAGTAATATTCAAAGTTTTTATTTTAAGGCGAAATTTCATGAAAATACTAAGTGTATAACCTTACTTTTTGGTCAAAAAAAGTATACATTTATCTTTTCATCAATATTTGTAGTACAATTCAACGTTTTTATTTTAAGGTGAAATTTGATGAAAATACCAAGTGTATAACCTTACTTTTTGGTAATAAAGTATGCATTTATCTTTTAATTAATATTTGTAGTACAATTCAACGTTTTTATTTTAAGGTGAAATTTGATGAAAATACCAAGTGTATAACCTTACTTTTTGGTAATAAAGTATGCATTTATCTTTTCATCAATATTTGTAGTAAAATTCAAAGTTGTTATTTTAAGATGAAATTTGATGAATATACCAAGTGTATAACCTTACTTTTTGGTCAAAAACTATATATTAATCTCTTTATTGACATTTGTACTAATGTTCAAAGATTTTATGTTAAGGTGAAGTTTGATCAAAATACCAAGTGTATAACCTTACTTTTTGGTCAAAAAAAGTATACATTTATCTTTTCATCAATATTTGTAGTACAATTCAACGTTTTTATTTTAAGGTGAAATTTGATGAAAATACCAAGTGTATAACCTTACTTTTTGGTCAAAAACTATACATTAATCTCTTTATTGACATTTGTAGTAATATTTAAATTACTTATTATAAGGTGAAGTGTGATGAAAATACCAAGTGTATAACCTTACTTTTTGGTCAAAAATCATACATTAATCTCTTTATTGACATTTGTAGTAATATTCAAAGTTTTTAGTTTAAGGTGAAATTTCATGAAAGTACCAAGTGTATAACCTTACTTTTTGGTCAAAAATCATACATTAATCTCGTTATTAACATTTGAAGTAATGCTCAAAGTTTTTATGTTAAGGTGAAATTTCATGAAAATACCAAGTGTATAACCTTGCTTTTTGGTCAAAAATTATACAGTAATCTCTTTATTGACATGTGAAGTAATGTTCAAAGTTTTTATTTTAAAGTGAAATTTCATGAAAATACCAAGTGTATAACCTTACTTTTTGGTAAAAAAGTATACATTTATCTTTTCATCAATATTTGTAGTAAAATTCAAAGTTTTTATTTTAAGGTGAAATTATAGATTTATTTTTTCCTTGATAGTTGTAGTAATATTCAAATTATGTATTATAAGGTTAAATTTGATGAAAATACCAAGTTTAACCTTACTTTTAGGTCAAAATTATACACTTATGTTTTCATTGATATTTGGAGTAAAAGTTAAAGGTTCTACTAGATATGCAAATTAGCTGCATATTTTATTCCTTTAAGTAAAGTAGATAAGTTATATTTCTCAGAGAAATCAAACAACATAAATGTGTTGGTAGTATGTATAATCTAGGAATGAACTGCTATGAAAACTTACATAAAGAAAAGTTTCAATAATTCACAAGCAATCAAAGGAATTCAGTACACATGAGAAAAATAATGGCTAATTTATTGTTTATATCAGTTCATCATAGTATGGTGCACTAGAACAATCTCCACACACGACATACGAACATTTTTTGGCCATGAACGCACTTGCAGCCTAAAGAGAAGGAAATATGGTAATGGAATTAATGAAAAAATAAACACGAAAAAGGATGTTTATGATAGAACCACTGATATGATTACTATATTAATTTTATTTGCAAATATAGATGAGATGAAAAACTAAGGTAACTAAAGAAAAATTATTACCTTTTGTACGTCTTTCAACTGGACTGAATCAACATTTGAGCATATTTCTTCAGGTGATTTATAAGTTCCACCTGACAAAATCTGAGTATGAAATAATAAAGTGTTATGCTAAAAAATACATGAACCAGCCCAAAAATGAGGCCAAAATATGAAGTAGCTTCACTACTGAGGCCAAACTGGCATCCTCACTACAGCAATTCAGAAAATCCATTTAGGGATCAGGGATTAGAGGTTTCTTTTCATTTTTTTGTTTATAATGATAGATATTTCAATTATGTAATTTGATATCTATCCCAATCTTATTTCTTTTCTACATTGTATTGTTTTTTATAATTACATGGGTGATCCGTTGAAATGGGGGGGGGGCTCCCTTGGAAACCAGCATATGCCGAAAGGTGACCATCTTCAAAGAATTGAAAATGAATGAATGAAACCTCAGTTCACTTGAACCATTGCAAAGCATACACCATAAAGCATGAGCTCTACTATTTTCTGTCCATTTTTAGTAGCGTTATGAATGGGCATAAAATAGACGTTACGAATGACGTCATGATTCACTAATATTTCTAAGAAATATGTAATTCAAACCTGGTTTGCGATGTCTTCACCGAGGAATTCTTTATTTTCACTTGTCATTAATATTCCAGCTTTCAACTGATTTCTAAAATCATCGAAACATTTTAACTACAATGAGCGATGACAAACAATCTTAATAAACAAATTGCAGAAAATGAGAGAGTAGCTAAAAGCTCTATTAATCAATCCTAAGCCTCATGTTCCTGCTTATAAACAGCAATACAACTCTTACAAACAAGAACTTGGGGCTTTCAAAATCTTAAAATATGCCAAGAAAGACAAGTTTAGAAATTATCCACTAAAAAGGTAGAAAAACTACAAATGTCTGAAGATAGAACATAAAAAGAATATCTACTGAACAGTAAGTTTTTGACGCTTAACACGTGCAATCAAACATGCATGCGACCCACACATGCGCCAATCAACTTATCTCTAACTTTCAGGAGCTGTGTAAAGCATTTGAATCAGTGCTATTTCAATAGAGCAGCCCTGTTTTCAATTACAAAAGTAATGACCGGATCACAGAAAATTCAATTTCCTCCTAAAAATTCTTATTCGGGTCCTCAACGTTGGTGATAGATTATAATGTTCAAAAATTGGCTGGGAAGGTAACGAAATCGTGTTGTTAATAAGGTGGGGAAGTCAACGGAAAGTAACTTGCCAAATTATCGCGCAGTATGTCAAATTGGTGAATTAAGGAAGTAAAGAAAACAGAAAATTGAAAATTTTACGCTGAATCAATTTTAGTTCCATATCAGAAATTTTGACATGTACTTCAGCCATATGTACTGTAGTCTAAGACTAATTTTGTAAACGCCAATTTTGAGTAGCTTAACTTTGTAAATTTCGTTGTTTGTTGTAGATTACTGGATGCAAGTAAATATTTACAACATCAACCAGTACACATGTTTTTATAAGGAACTTGGATCAGCACCTAGCACTAAAATTGTTTTATTGTTTGGGGATGTGAGGATTCTGGATGGATGAAAACACTGATCGTCATGGAAGCCTCAAATCAAATCAAAAGCAGCAGTCTTTTTCAAACAAAAATGAAGTAAATTCAGACTAATGACAAAAGCTGTTGTCAACAGATTTTACAATCTAATGCTTCTTAATTGCTTTTCATGAGCAAGGTACTAGAATTTAACAGGATATGTCTTCCTTGGAAATGTGTTGAAACCCGTGATTATCCAAATAGTGATGTATCCATTATATGATGCAAACTTTGCAAATAAATCCCAAATTATGCTTTATTAGCATTGAGTACTCCCGACCTAGTATGAGCTTTTAAACACATAAAAAAATCAGAAACAGTTCATCAATACGTCTATCTCTATGTTACACTTGTGTTGCGTTGTTTCTTCGTCTTCTGGCTCCTAGTATTAAAATGCTCTTACTAGTGCAATCATAAACGCAAAATAATTCGCTTATACGACTTATCAAATGTGCAAAATTTTACTCACGAAAAGAATGTATGTAAGAAGCTAGCCTTACTTTATGATTTAACGTGGAATTCAACATATATTAAAGCATGAAAAATACAATAAATCTAAACTAAATGGCAGAAAAATGCAAACATCCGAATAGGTGAAAAATTTCACACCTTGCTCGTAAAAAGTCCTCATTCTTCACTTTGCCTTCAGAAATAGCTTTCAATTCACCAACAACAGCTCTGAGAGCCTAATAAAAAACAACAGTATTTCGCTACTTGGGGGGGAACTTTGTGATAGGGGGTTCAGTGGAATCAGCTCCCACAAAAAACTGGTCGCGTTCAGTCCCTAGCCTTCTTAGGTAACCTATTGAATGTATTGGTTTCTGGAAAACTCAAGATTTGAAAAGCTAATTGGCATGCTCTTTCTAAAGGAGTTAGAAAGACCATGGCCAATGAGCTTTTAAAATCTTGAGTTTCCGGAAACCAGTTCATTCAACAACAGATTAATCAATTATCGCTATATATCTCTCTAAATAAGGCAATGTAAAATTGGCTGTCAGAGTGTTCATGAAAAGACAAATAAAGTAAAAGATAAAAAACAACATGAGGCAAATTACATACAATGATAAAATAAATTACAGAACATCAACTGAGTGAAAAAAGTCTACTTCAGCCACTGAGAAGTTTCATATAAATGTACTAAACACTTGTGGATGTGTCCATAATTTATCGCAGGAACAAAATATGAAACATTTGCATCTTTTGGTACTGATTATGATCCTAGACACGAAAGCCCTTTGCATTTTGTTGTCAAAATCAACTGATTTCAGACTGTCATTGAAAAATTCGGAATTGTCCCACCTGTCCCGAGAGGACCCACAGATAAGTTACTTAACTATATTTGAAGGTAAGTCATGACGACGAGCGTTGCATTTTAATGTGTCGTGGTCACTTATGATCCTTTTTTTATTCGCTTCAACTCAAGTTCAAGGATGCACAGATTTGTTTTCAGTGACTAAGGTAAGGTCAAGTTGATGGGAATCATAAAGAAAGCTAGGAGGAACAGTAATAATAATAAAAATAGTTCCCCCACCTAGTTATCAGCTATTAAAACACATGAAAAAATCAGAAACAGTTCATCAACACGTCTATCTCTATGTTACACTTGTATTGCATTGTTTCTTTGTCCTCCGGCTCCTAGCATTAAAGTGCTCTTACTAGTGCGATCATAAACGCAAAATAATTCCCGTATATGAATTATCCGATGTGCCAGAGTTTGCTCACGAACAGAATTTATGTAAGACGCTAGTCTTACTCTATGATTTAACGTTGAATTTAACATATATCAAAGCATGAAAAATACAAATTAAATAACGATCTGATTAAATAACAATAGTAATATGCAAATAAGATATACCCGACTTGAATCTTTTGGTTCAGTTATGGTGTAAACTCCAAATATCCCAGAATCAGAATGGCTGATATTTAAAGAGCATGCCTTGAAACAAAGATAAATAACAGATAAGGTTGTTGGAATTTGGCAATTTGTGATTCAGCTCAAAGTTTCCACATTTTCAGTACACGAATAGAAGACATCTTCTACATCTTAATTAATTTGCTTTTAGCAACAAGGTGCTTCAAACAGAGTTTTGTTCATCAGACAATTACCAAAATAGAAATTGAAGCTGATAATTCATAAAATAAGATTGCTACAATCAGGTTTTAAGAAATTATGGCTACCTAGATCAGAAAATTATAGAAGGACTTATTACCGTAAAAGGATTTTCAGTGGAACTTGCCACAGCTCGATTGATTCTATAAATAGAGGAGAAAAATGTATCAAAGAGAGAAGAATATTGCTAAAAAAGGAAATTGTAATTAGTTACATAAGGCACACCATGAAGAAAAACTTGGCAATATCAGCAAATTTCACTGAAAAAAATTTACAAACAAAAAAATTAGACAAATATTTACTACCTCGATGAGATTGTGTTACTTCCCCTTTTGACAAAAGGTGATGAGCCAATCAAATACTAAACCATATGCAAAAGAGAAATTTTGATAAATGTTTGCACAGTTCCAAAAGATATTAAACTTTCTGCATTGGATATTAAGATGGGAAGCAAAAAAGATGGGAAGTGACAAAGGCATTGCCCAAAATCAATCACAATTTTGATAAAAATAATACTTTGAAAGCATTGAGTTTCATTTTCTTGTTTCAGAAGCTCAAAGATTGGCCTGCTATACCTGTAGAAACATACCTGTAAAATACCAAATGTAGTAATATCCTTACTGCTGTGGCTGAAAATGGAAAATAGAAAAAACCTTAGATTGTAATTCTGATTAATCCCATTAAAAAAGGATTGATAAAGACCTTTTTGGATAGTCATGAAACTAACAATATCACATAATTAATACTATGATGTAAGTTGAGAAATACTAACTTGCCATAACTGTGTCATGAAAACATTAAAATAAAAACTATGTTTCTTATAAACTTACCCAGCACCTTCTATGGCTAATGCTGCATGAGTCAATTTTGCATCAGTCTCAATCCTTTGCTCTCCTTTATAAGATTGAAATTAATTGCATTTCTATCTACACTATTTAGATTTTGAGTAATCACGGAGATACATAACACTAAATCACCAGAAATTCAGAACAAAAACATTTCAAGCATACCAGCAATCAGGCAATAATAGACACATTATTGTTTAAAAAATGAGCTCCAGATTTTGAGTTCTATTACAAAAATTTAGAAAGGAATACACATTTAGCTATATACTTGCACTTCACATGTAGTTAAGGAAATTAATTTTAGAGTAAAAATCCATTCTAGTTACTTCAAAAAGTAGATTTTTGAGCTATGTTTTAAGATTTCTAATTTTTCAAAAACAAATTATTTCATTGGTTAGTCTTGTATTATTTCTCCATTATTAATCCATTATTTATCATTAGAGAATCAAGAACTATACTTTACTACAATTTAAAAGCCTTCCAATTAATTCATTATAGTTTTCTATTCTTTGAGATCTAGCTCACCAAAACAGTTCCTTTCTCCCAAAACAATGCTGAAATACAAAAGCTTCTGTTTTTCTGTACCTTACTTCAAACTATTGAATGCTAGATGAATCATTCTTCTAAGCAAAATAACATTCTTCTCAGGAGAAGACAGGAAGGGGAGATGGGGAAGGGAAGTTAGAAATCGATAGTTAACCAAAGTCATTGCAAAGATAATGGAAGTGGATTCAACATTGATTTTCTCTACAAATTCCAACTACTTTGGGCAAGGATTGTAGTGCTGTTAATTAGCTCTCTTCAAGGATAGTGTCCATTACAATGAAAAAAGTTGAAAGAGTTCAGAAATATCAATAAATTTAGTAATCTCAACACTTTCACTGCTTTATACATTTGATAATAAATTTCAATACCAAACTGAAGCAAATTCTTATTCTTGTGTATGAGTTACATGCATTGGAAATTGAAAAAAATTTGTGAGTTGGCAATATTCATTGCTGTGATGCATAAATTGATAAGCTGCCATTCCTTGCATAACAGCATTATAGAGGGATGCATCCACATAAATATGACCCATAAGTGATGGGAATGGCAAAATATAACAGTGAAGAAACAAATGGAAGGAGGAAAAAACTGTCTTGAACAAAGCACAGATTATACCTCCAAAATATTTTTGTTTTTGAACATTTGCTGGTGATCCTTTAGGAATGCTGCCAAAATTCGCTGACACACTTTTCACAAGTTCGTCATGGTTACAACCTAAAATGAGAGGAGAGACAACAGTAAGAATCAAAACTGTTAGAAAGTTGATGTACAAAGTTGTGTAGCAAAGTCAGTGGAGGATATGCCCAATTTTGAGGTCATTAAAATGTTGAAAAATTTTTCTTATATTATTTCAAATGTCCCCTTTACTTAATGGGCCTTTTTTGGTAACTTTTTTCATCATTGCTGTAGCTGGTAGTTAAAGTTAAACATCTTTTTATAGAAACTGAATATCTGAAAACCCCTTGATAAATCAAACATGCAGATTTGAAGCATTAGTGTTAATATTTAAATAATAAATCAAACTGGAAATTGTGGTGAATTCACAAGCAATTCACAACAGACAAAGACTTCTAAGGTACCACATAAATAGCCCTGCAGAAGCAATTCAAGGTTTGCTATAAGCATGCACACATAATAAAGTGCCTTTCCTGCCAGAATGATAATTATAAAAATTTCAAAAAGGGCTTTTATCAAAACTTTTGCAGCACTTATGAAGATAAACCTACCAATTGCCACTATGGAGATCTTTTCTCCAACAAAATTTGAATTGATGTAATCAGATAGCTGAAATAGGCAATAAAAATCCACATTAATACGAAGGGCTAGTGACTTTAATATAAATCTGATGCAGAAAACAAAAGAATTTGTAACAATAGAATGACAAAATGTTGTCTCTGAGTAGAGCCAAATTGAAATTTGAAAATATGACTCAAAGTCAAAACATAAGAAATAAAATTATGACAGTTAGAGCTTAATAGTACTGAAATGAAAACCAACTAAATGATAATTCCATAACAGTGAAATGTGACAAACCTGGTCTTTTGAATAAACTCTATGCTCCTCGCAATATATGGAATTGCCAAGACCTTTCCTAAGCAATTAAAAATCAACAAGACAATAATATCAAGATATCAATCAAGTTTCTTCTATACAATATAGCAGAAAGCGAAATACATAAAACGGTGAAAAGAGGGTGAAAAAATCAAGTAAAAAGAGCAAAATTTAACATATAGCTCAAGATACTTAAGATGAAAACACAAAATGCCATCAAATATCTCTTACCTGAAAGCAGAACTATGTAGTTTGTCCAATAATTCTAAAAACATTACAATTTATTGAAAATATTACTATGCACTCTTCCGTTTACTACTAGGTTACCACAAATCTTGTGGGCAAAAAACAACCATACTTCAATGGCTGGGCTTCTAATTATGGATAAAATACAATGTGCCGTTCTAATGATTAGAGCACATATGTCTCTTGTGTGGAAGGTCTAGGGTTCGAGTCCTACTCGATGTCCTGACTGAATGCTTGCTCATTGTTCACCTAGCAGAAAATGGGTACCTGGTGGCAACACAGGGGAGATAAGGGCAGTGAGGAAAGGAACTGGCCACCCTACCTAACATGCTGATGCCTCTCTAACAGGCCATCCCCTACATATGAAAGTATAGGGGATTACCTTTACTTTACTTTCTAATAAAAGGACAATTAATGTCATCTGCAAGCTAGAAAAAGGGCTGAACAACTAGCAGGAATGGCTGAAAGATGCATACTACAATGCTCTGAATAAAAGCCCAAGCTTGTACTAAATTGTTTAACTTTCTAGGGGCCTCTATTTGAGATACACTTTTAAAAGAGAGGGCCTTTACTAAACATCCTAAAGTTTGCCTCCATCTTAAGTTGTGAAAAAAGATAACATTTTACACTGATATATATATATATATATATATATATATATATATATATATATATATATATATAT
>WIPJ01000651.1:179668-209384 GCA_018155075.1 Cassiopea andromeda
ATATATATATATATATATATATATATATATCTGTTTAAGAGTTAATACTATATTGTTAAATTCAAATCACACAGAGGACTTGCTAGATTGTATCACCAGTTCTAGAGCCAAGGGTCCCAACAACATTACAATCAATATTTGGATTCAGCTATTGAAAACGATTTTTCCACTTTTATACTCAAATTCAAAATTCTGCCCTTGAACTTTGCGAGTATTCATTACTTTTAAGGAAAAAAGAGCATAATGTTTTGCTACTGTGCCTCAACTAACCCTATAAGTTGGGCCTAAGTTGTCGAAATACGGTAGTTCAAGCAAATCTCATTACAAATAACGAGCAATTCAAAAATTCAAGAATAATGACTTATCCCATAAATAAAACCAAAGATATCTTCTCACTGAGTTTTTAGGTAGTCTTATACATTTTGTGCCAAATGATGACAAGACCTTCCAACTACTGGACAGCAACATGTTGGTACATTGGACACCACAGCCGAGGAGGTTTGATATAATGCATGAAAAAATATGCAGTCCTCCGCAGAGCCCACAATTTATCGACGGATGAAGAAAGTAGCAGAGTGTTTATGGAAGAGAGCATTAATTAGGAAGGACGATAGCTTAATATCCTCGTTCTGCATCAGATCGGAACATATTCTGTGGCTTAAACACCTTTACTGAACTTCACCTCTTACAGTGGTGGTTTCTAGGGGGGCTTAAGGATTGGAGTCATACTCGTTAGGTTACCCATTTTGGGTTCGGCCCCAGAAGTTTGTGTTGACCTTCGTTTTCAAAGTGTGTGTAACTTGTTCTTCTAAGTGTGTTGCATTGCACTTTCAAATGGTTATTTAGATCTTCCTAATTGTTGCTTACAAAATATGAAAATATGGGCGTGGTTTAACTAAGTCACACTTATTTTATGACACTTCACCTAGAGTCTCCCTTGCTTAAGTTTCCAGAAATCACAACTGCTCAATCTAAGCATAAGGTACATTTCTACCCGGTGAAATCTCGAGGGCCATGCTGCCTGAGTTGGTGGATAGAGTTACGGGAGTCTAGGGGTCAAATCTCCAAAAAAACGTTTCTAACCACGCCATTCCTACACTAGGAAAATATTTGTTTGAGCCTAGAGATTCACCCCTTATAAGCGAAAAGCTGTGCACATGAAAAAGCAACAATGGAGAAGTCGGTAAATGAGAAAGAAACTAGATTGTAGTACGAGGACATGGATGAAAATAGTGCCGACGCAGAAATACATGAACATTTGAAATTTTACTATTAACATGCAAGGTCAAAAGACACAAGTGAGACTTTTTCCTTATTACTATTATTGTTCTTGATCATCTCCAATGAAATATTTACATACTTTTTTTATAAGAAAAACGTTTATAAGAATAGTAAGGCTCAAAATCGCTGAAATGTAAGACTAATTTAAGAATAATGCAAGGCTCAAGTTTCATCAAGACTCCGACTGTTTATGCATTTGAGCTATAGGACTGCTAGTACATAGATTAATTCTTCACTATTGATGCAATATTTGGTATTCTGCTCCATTTTTATTTTGTTTTATGATGAAGTAAGGCATCCATAAAGGTTTGAATATAATCCTTTGATTTTCAGACATAGCTACACTTTCGATATTTAAGAATAATCGAAGGCTCAAAACCGGAAAAAATTAAGAACGTTAAGGAGGCTCAGCGAAAAAATAGTTATTCTTATAAAAAAGGTGTATATTCGAAGAATATATTCGAATACACGTTGAAAGGAAAAGCTCGTGCGAGATTTAATATTGCACAGCTTTTCTTATTTTATGGCCTTTTTTGACTATATCGTAACAATAAAGTGTCCCTAATGGTTTCTTAACTTCTTTAGTGGTAAGTAATGTCGAGGAAAAGTCGTAGGGCCTACAACAAAGCCCTAACAAAGGAAAAGCTGAGAAAATGAGGGAAGTTTAAGTAGAAAAGGAGACAAGATCAAGTTTGTTGATGTTAGATTTAAAAGATGAAAAATTGTAGGATTCAGGGAAAGTAGTGGGTGGCAATAAGTTCCACAGTTGAGACGTTCTTGGAATGAAAGCTGATTTGTGAGCTACAGCTCGTGGATTAGGTAGTGTAACTTGGAAAGAGTGTGAATAGGTAGAGCTTCTGGTGGTTCGAACATGCCTCGCTGGATCAGGAATAATATTCCTGATTTCCTGAGGGCAATGTCCGTGAAAATAGCGGTAGAAAATGGAAATATCTGCAACAAGACGACGATGGGAGAGGGACTGTAGTGAATTGGTAAGGTTTGGATTGTTGATGAGACGGATATCTTTAGACTGGACTCTGTCAAGAATATTTAGGAGCACCACCCCAGACATGAGAGCAGTACCCCAGAGAAGGACGAATCTGGGATTTGTGTATAGTTAATAGTTGGGAAGGTGAGAACTGGCCACGGGCTCTAAAAAGAAAGCCAAGTTTCTGAGACGCATGCTTTGCAATGGAACTGATATGGGGTTTCCAAGTGAGATTAGATGGAATAGAAAGACCAAGTTGAGTGAAAGAAGATGAAATGTCCAGTTTATGGCCTTTCATGAAAACAAGGGGGAGATCTTGGTGCTGTTTACGAGATATGACAACCTCTGTTGTCTATTCTTGATTGAACCTAATAATGTTGTCATTACCCCCCACTTCTTTACATTTGTTAAGTTATTGGTGAGAAGTGAGGCTGAAGTCTTAGAGATGAGAGTCTTAGAGATGCGTAATTGCACATTTAGTACCCTGCAAATAGTACAGACGCACGAAAATCGTAATTATTCGGAATTTTTCTACAAATTCTTAGCTCTACTTCAGGGGTGTCAAACATACGGTCCACGGGCCAGAACCGGCCCACCAAAGTCTTCAGTGCGGCCCCCAATGGAAGTTTGAATAAACTGAATCCCTGGGATATTCTCCTTACCCATGCTATCTGGCGTTCCCCAGTTTATCGCTGTTGTCTAGCATGCCGGATATAAAACATGCGCTGAGTTGTATGCATTTGTACGTCCCTACCACCTAGTCATATGAGACCTGTCAACTTACTCAGCCTCCGTGACGTCATACTATGCCTAATGTGGCCCCAGGCCACATCGAGTTTGACACCCCTGCTTTAATTCATGGATAACATCCCAAAAAAGGAAGCAGAGGAACTCTCTGTAACAACATAAATTCAAATAGTCTATTCAGTGAATATCTGCAAAGTGATTTCAATGTGCGCCCAAGCTTTGTGACAAATGAATGAGTATAGCAGGCTTGGAAATCAGGAATACCTCAATCTTATACCTGAGACTCTGAAATTCGAACGTTATAGAAAATAATACCATCCATTGTTTTAGAGCAAAGTGGGCAGAATGAGAGGTACGACCATTTGATCGTGGAGAAAGATTTAAATAAAAAGAAAGCATGATAAGGAACTTCTTTATTGTTTGAAACAATCAACCTATTTGTGCCAGATTTATCAATAAAGTAGTTTTATTTGATGTTAATATACATAAAAAATCCAAAGAAATACCAAATTCAACAATAATACCCACTGTGAAAACTAAAAAATCCCAGACGCTTGCAAATAAATATAATTAGCAAGTTTAGGAAAACAACTGATATTAATATAGAATTACTATAAATAGCCCAAACATTTCACTTGTAGTTCCTACATATATTTACAACACAAAATGACGTAACCTTTTGGTTATTCCATAACTTGCTTTGTCAGTTCTTTGTTAAAACGGACATCCTTAGACATCCTTTTTTGCAGTGCCTTACTCATTTGGCGCAACCTTAACAAGAATGTCTTCAGAAACACTTCGTTATAAACCTTTTCAGTTTCGCAGCATCGATTAAAAATGTATTTGAAACGTTTGCACTTCCTCAATCTTCGTAAGTTGATCAATGATTGTGCAGGAAATGCACCTGTTGTTGGCGATTTCGTCATCCATTGTCTGTCAATCCGATCTATGTTCTTGATAAGGTTCTGAGACCATTTGCATTCAGTATAGCCATGCTTTGCAAGCCTTTGGCCTATTCCACAACAGCGCTCTTTGTTCTTCATGAAACCACGTTTATCCTCTCCTTCATTTTTTCCTTTGCAAGCTAAAACAAAATAGCCTTTTTATGAAAAACATTTTGTCTTTTGCTCCGAACTTCAGATAATTGGATGGGCTTGAAAACTATAGTTCTCGAACAGCATAAAAAGGGCGTCTTATATGACGCGTTGTGGTCCCTCAAATATTGCACAATGTACTAATGTCATTAGTTTAGAAATATTAAGTCAACTGATCCAAAATAAGTTTGGAAAAATGCTGGATTAAATTTTGTTATTTATTCACCATAGTAAAAAACAACGTTAAAATCCCTAGTCGTTATTGTTAATAGCTCAATGGAAAAACATTTACCTCCAAATGCTGCTAGCAAGAAAAGAAAGCACAGTAACGATTTACAGGAGCAGTACTTCATTCCGTTCTCCACGAGATGCTCAAAGAGCTAACTAGGTTACTAAAGTCGTGCAAGATTGTTTTCAAGTTCAAGCGGCATTGTTTTCAAAGTTGTTTTGAACGAAATCGCGCCTTTATCAAAGCATCAATGAAAAAACCCGTTGAATATAGCTTTCGACATTCAAGTGACCACAGCATACATCACGACTGGTGACGATTCACTTTCGTATCTTCGCAACTACTGAATCCATCAGTTTGAAACAAGAAAAAAACATCTGTAGTGGGATAATATACGAAAGTGACAACTTTTAGTTGGTTCAAAGTCACTATCACCATTGACAGAAATAAACTGTAATTTTTCAAAGAACCTAAACAAATCTCAAAAAGCCCTATCAGTCAAAAATTATATAGACTGTTCTTGAAAATTTTCAAATGAAAATGAAGATGTATAAACCAAGTACATCTTGCAGGAAATTTGGAACTCATTGAAAATTCTACTGCCGTCTTAGGCTACATCAACGTGAACAAAACTTGATCCGATCTACTTTTGGAACTGAGAAACTGTTTTTGCACAATATAATAAAGAGCCGGATCGAATCTACGATATCTTGCAAAAATGCAAGACCTATTAGTACGAAATTTTGGTCGGTCCAGTTGAATTCCTATCAAATTTCGCTAGTCAAAACTTTGTCTCACTACAACTGTCAAGATAATTGTGGTGTCCAAAAGAAATGATAGATAATTATAATCATCCTCGACTAAGGCAGAACAACCCTGAAATCGATGGCATTAAAGCTCTTTTCAGGCAGGTTTTGAGCGCTACAACAACGAAAGCAAGATATCATGTCATTTTGATATTAAAAAACAAAAGTAAAAACAGTCTCAAATAACCACAACATACGTAGATACAAATAAAGGTGAATTGATGTTGTGTTTGTCACATTAATAATTACTAGCTACGACTTGAGCAGCACGTGGCAATGCTCGAACTTGTTTACTATGATGTTACGTTAAATTTAAAGCGTATGCTCTAAGTACAGACGTGAACTTGAATACAAACACCCGCTCGACTAGCCAAGATAAGCGGAATAAACAAACTATATTATTGAACTGCTGATTTCTAGGAAGCTAATAACTTATGAATGATGTATGAGGTGGTGATACAGATAAATTCTTACATTAAGCAAATACTGTACTCAGGAATATGCTTTTCAAGAACAACATCATCAACAACAACAACAATAACAAAACAATGAATTTATTAGGGCAATTAGAAAAAAGATGTAAGACCTTTCGTGTAGTTGTGTTTAATAAGAACTCTGAGTTTGTTCCACAGTGTGAAAACAATTTTGTATCAAACAATTTCAGGATATATTTCAAGAGCCTAAGAAAAGTATCAGAATCATATAAAGTTCTTTGAATTTATGCTAAAGACTTGTATGGACTGTTGCATGGCCTTTTTCTGACTACAAGATGTTGTGTGCATTGAGGGAAAATGGGGAGACAGAAATAATTTAGTGATGACAAAAGAAGTGGCAGGAAGAAACTCACCAAGCACCTACTATAAATTTACTGAATGTAAAATAAAAATAGTGGTTTTATTGTCAATTCAAAATGTTCTGAAAATGCTGCAGCAAAATGTTCTCATTTATGATCCACACATTTAATTGTAAAGTCACTTGAATTAAATGAGCACCCTAAAATGAGAAGATTGTAAAATTACCAAATGAAAACTGCCTGCTGTAAGCATTATTTTGTAGGTGCATGCAAAAAGGGAGCAAGTGCATGTTTGTATACAAGGGGGAGGGTGTTCCTATCAAAAATATTTACATAAGGAATATGACCGCATTAATACACCTAACCACCACTAAACACATCACAGTTTTTCACAGGCAGTCTTCAACTATTAGCATGTTGACAACATTAATACAGTTGAATATGAAGATTTGGAACAAAGATTTATAATTCATTGCAGTCACTCAGAATGAACTATAATATGAATGACAACTGTCTAAAAAACTTGGAAATATCATGAATCATGATCCTTCTTAAGTTGGTTGTGTAACTTTTCTTAGAAACAGGTTGAAGCTGGTCAAACACTGACATTTAATAGGAGAGGGTAAAATGTGAAAAATGTATACAGAAAGAGGGTGTTCTAGGAAGTGTATGTTTGCATGCAAGGAGGGATGGGGTGAAAATTTTTGGTAATTCTATGTACATACTATGTGAATAGCACCAACACATGGGTAGTGACTGGAAAAGTCAAAAAACACAACTAATTGAAATGCCTAAATCCATAAACTAGAAAATTTCAAAACTTTCTTTAAAAGGCCAAAAAAATTTAACACAATAATTGATGGCGAGCAATACAAATAACATGTTTATGGTACTAACTATTTGAAAGGCACTGATGGTTACATTGCACATGACACAGATGGATATGTTATGGAAGGTATCGTTAATGGTATAATTCATCAATAAGTATATAATGGGAACTTGCAAATAGATTGGAAATAATGTGAAATACTTGAAAATAATGGAAAAGTTAAATGTATACATACCAATTTGCCTTGCACAAACATAATGAAATATCTTCAAACATGAACTACTGCTTTTGCATGCAAGTGTAGCACCAATCTCATTGCATGCACTGCATCTCTTCAAATAAAAAGTAAGATTCATAGTTGTATCAATTAAACAATTTCCCAGTCTACTGTGCAATAGTTTTAAAATCACTAACTAGATGATCTTATCCACTATGTTACAATATTTTCACCTGTGAACCTTCAGAGCATTTGTAATTTAAAATTAAAGTCACTTGAACATGGATGCCATAAATCCATAATTGGTCCCCCTCAAATAAGCCCCCTTGAATGAGCCCCCACCCTAAAGCAAGGATGCTAAGTATACTCCATCCTTGAATAAGCCCCCACTTGTGAATCTACTACTATATCCTATTGAAAAATATCCTATTGTGTGGATTTGCATCATCACAGAAATAGCTATTAAGAGACATATTTCCACTGGAATATGACCAGCTACAAGAAGAATTTTTATAAGTCACCCCTTAGTCAAACCCTCTCTGCAAATAAGCCCCCATGCAAGAATCCAAAAAGTTAATTAGCCGCTACAGGGCTAATTCAAGGATTTACCATAATCAAAATCTGGTGTAGGAAATAAAGGAAAAAATGGATTCTGGTGTGCAGATAAACTTTCTGAGGGCAGCATCCAACACAAAATAACTCAACAAAAACAAAGTCAACCTCACATGAATTGGAACACATGGGAGTGACTAATTCAGTCTAACTTACAGGATTTGAATTATGTTAGAAAGTCATTACGACAAGATACATATTTTTTGAACCCATGATGATTATGCATGTGTAATGTCAAACATGTTCCTAATAGAGAGAAATGTCTACACCTATCACTTTGTATGCAGCAGGAAATCAAATCAGATCAGTAAATGAAAGAAAGCAAGCTGTAGGAATAGAGTCAAACAGTGAAGAATACAACTGTGTCTATGGACACACTTATACTATCATTGATGATCCATATTACAGCAAATAAATGACATGTACCTGTGGACCAAAATACATAATTGCATTTATGCATATACCTGAATTAGACAATCTGGATAATGTGAATTATTTTAATACACCTTAATAGGAAACTAATAAGACTTTGTAGTTCTGTCCAGACTACATCAAAAATTGGATAAACCTGATCTCAATTAAAAATAACAAGATAGTGCAAGAGTAATCTCTTTACAAATACCTTTTTAGCAGCATCAGAGAGCACCCTCCCTATTCCAATGAGATCTGAGCCAACAAAACACAAACCTGGAGACCAAATAGCACAATCTTTGTGCAGCCTCATAATAAGGGTCTTTTCAACTTTCTGTCCCCTTACTTCTCTACCTTCTTTGCTTGCTTTATCAACAACAATTTTATATGGACCAAAAAGAGGGCCAAGCACAGCAAAATTTCCAGGTCTAGAGCATAATGTACATGTAATGATCTTTTTATCAAGCAATTTCCATGTCTTTAAATCAACCTTGTCTTTTAAATCAAAAGAAGTCTCTGTAGTTGGTGCCACTGACCGCCTAGTGAGGTCAATAATTATATCTGACTCAACTTTTGCTCTCTTTTTCAACCTTTCAGGCAATACAAAGTCACTGTGCTTCGCATAATCAGCAGTTTGTAGTTTTGAGTGCTTTTTCCCTGGTTTATGCTTCCAAGATTTATTTTTTGATCCTTTGGGTCTTCCTCTACCTCTAACAGGTGTAGGTTTATCAACTCCTTTTGCAGAACTGTCAGAATACTCTAGAAGTACATTTTCTGGGATCAAGTCTTTTGTCAAGTCAACATAAAGTAACTTGAACTCTGTTTCACTTATTGGCTCATCTTTATTTTCAGTTATAAAAGCATTACTATCTGCTATAGCAAAACTGTCAACTTCCATCACAAAAACCTAGTATAGCATAAACACACTTGATTGCAAACAGACAAACAGACTTCCATCTCAATTCAATGAAAATGATTGATAATTTATCATAAGGTACACAGTCTGCATGTATTGCATCAGTTATCAAACATAAACATCAGGCTTACACATCAACCTGAAAGCAAAGAAATATTATTCAAATCCATACAGAACCAATCAAAATGCTAAATGAGCACAAATAAATGAAGCTCTACTTTTGAAAAGGTGTATCTTGGTTCTTGATTGCTAGTTTTCAACCAATTTTTTCCACCCTAGCTGCAAGATTGGACTATTAATTGCCATAGAATACTGCAGTATATTCAAGAATATGTAAAGTGTTTTATGATGAGTTAGGGCTGAAACTGCTTGGTGGAGAGAACTTTTGGATCAGAGTAAATATATCTTCTGAGTCCACTAGAAGGTAGAGTTTGGTCTTTTTCAGTTTGGTCTAAGCATGCACTTGACTTTCTAGCTTATAACATGAACCCAGTGTGTCTAGTTTCTCTTTCTTATGCTCTGTTGTTTGCTATTAAGTTCAAATTAAACAACTACATCATGAATGGCATGATAGGGGCATGGCAAAGGAAGAATTGTCATCCCAAAATTTTAAGAAGGGGGCCTCTCATGAAAAAATTGGCTCTTCACCAAACTCTAAAAAATTCCAGTTAAACACACCATAAAGAGTGAAAAAGCAGTTCATAGCAGTGCGTAGTCTGAAACTGCTTGAGTGCAAACAATTTGTATTGGTGGTATGGTTCATTGATTAGGGCCAAGATAACATTAGATATTTTGAAGGGGGGCTAAGCTCTAAAATCTATCCACAATTTTGAAAAGGGGGTGGAGGGCCCTGAGCCTCCATCCAAAGCATAGCTGGGTGAAATTGTTTAATTTGAACTTAAAAGCAAATATTTTCCAGTTATAATGATCCAGACTGCAGGTTTTGTCACAATTCACCAGGATCTTTGGTGTGCACAGCAAAATTTAAAGCACATGTGCAACTTGACACAGAAAATAGAATTCTGTGTTCTAGTCAAGTGTCTGGTCCATGTATTCAGCCAAATACACTTTAATTTAGATTCCAAATTTCAAGCAAATCTTTCCAATATACCACAACAAGTTACCTGTGGTGGTTGATATGAAGTTTGCTTGAAATTCAAATGTTTATTCATTTGTATAGGGAATTTGCAACTTATAGTGTTGAGTCTGGCTTTGATTGATTCAGCTGTATGACAATACTTCACAAACAGAATTGTACCTTTCCAGGAAAGGGTGTAGGAAGGGTTTGGAAAGGGTTTTGGCTAGGGCTATGAATATAGACACCAAGAGTTGTCAAATTATGTAATTTACAGTAGGGACGGATACAGACCATCTTCCCAGACTTACAAAACATGTTCAGAATTTTAGTAATATCTTCCATATGTCAATTTTGATGAAAATAAATTGCGCAAAGCATCTTTTGCTCGATTTAAAAATATGGTTAGTCATGCCTTTTTGATGTATTAAAATCTATTTGGTTAACACTTTGATGACCATAAGAATGTCAAAAAGCATCTTCCTGACCACCAACGTACAAGTATAGGGTAACCTGAGAGATGATTTTTATGCAGAGCAGATAGTGCTTGAGGAATACGAGACCATATGGGATTCACTGTCAAGAAAAAGTTTTAAAATGTCTCCCTGACCACCAACTTACAGTTTACAGTAAGTCGGTGGTCAGAATGATGATATTTACCTGCATTTATGAATGTACAATCCTGTTGATTTATCTCTTTGTGGGCTCTTGTAAAAATCATCTCCCTTACATCCCAATTCCCCATTAGTTTTTTGTCAGAACAATGTTTCCGATCTATCCTGATACTATATGAAGCATTCTTTCCAAGTTCTCTTAAAAGCCATCTTCCTCACATCCCTTTTACTGTAAAACGGTAGTCAGAGCAATGATGTTTGTCCAGTTCAAAGCTCATTAGTGAACATGTCAAGGATTCAATTTGAACTGCTGAGTTGTCTTACAAGATGGATTATTTGAAAGAGTTTGAATCAATTATCAAATCATGAGACCTGTGAGTCTCGAAGACTTTGCTGCAGAACATGTGGCAAAAGCAAATATTTAATGCCTTGAAGCAAGGCGCTCTGAGAGGATTAGGTCTAGCAATGGGTTGAGCAGGGTTAGCATTTGCCCTAAATCTGTTCTTGATTGCCAGCACCAGAAGGTCATCTTGCCTGCCAGGTACAATGTTATTAGCCTAGCTCATTCTGTTTTATCTTAATACTGATAACATTTGATAAAGACAGATAGAAGGGCTTTTGATATTGCAACTACAGGGGAATCTCCTTTTAGATGTTGGCCATGTGGTCATTCCCTTAAAACCAAAATATCTTTTAAAAATCCTTGTAAAAAAGTTTTATATTTTGCTAGGAGTTTTGCAAAGGAGTAGAAACTTTTGGGGATGTCATCAAGTAATAATCTGGGACAAAGTAAATTCATGGAGAATAACAAAATTTTACCCCCATATAGCCTCTCACTAGCTGGTAGACTAAAGACAATATACACTCATGGAGCTGTTATATAGAAAAGGGCTGCTGGGGGTACATCCTACACATTTTTGTAAAGATTTTCAGCTGTGGCAATTTGAATATCATGCTGATGCTAGGTATTCTATATAAATAGACAATCCTGATGACAAAAGATCTCAAATATACAAAAATAATGTAATTGTTGCAAGGTAGCTTTGTTTTGCTTTAGTTTCACAATGGCATTGTAATATCAGTTTGCTGAAGCAAATCTCTTATTCTGATTGATATTTTTGCCAGAGGCATGCCCAAAAGCTTCCTAGATGTGCACCATTGAAGACCCCTCACCAACTTCACAGCCTCCTAGCCATGATTTACACTTGTGTTGCCATTGTCAACAATTGGTTTTTACTTGACTCATGCAGTAAACCTGCGTGTAGTGATTTCATTCACCTTCATAATTATAATCTTTTTATATTGAAAACTGGTAAAATATTGTGCAGCAATGCATCATCAATCTTATCCTTTTTATATTTATCAAGTCAAAGAGAATACCAAAAGGCACTATTTCAATATTTATGCAGCCATGCATAATCAATATTGTCCTTTTGAAATTTATTAAGTTAAGTACTTAAGTACACTATTGGAATATTTTTGCAGCCATACATCATCAATCTTGTCCATTTTATATTCATTAAGTCAAGAGAGTATCAAAGAACACTATTAGAATATATATATATATATATATATATATATATATATATATATATATATATATATATATATATATATATATATATATATATATATGTGCTAAATTGGAAGATAGGTTCTTTCTCAATGAGAAGGCTGGATTTTATTTGGCTGCTAATGGTGAATATGTCTTCAGAAAAGTTGTAGAATAAAAAGGTGTGGTCAGAAGGGCGTGGCCAATTAGCATATGGTAAGACGGTCAAATATTGTCCTGTATCCGCCCCGATTTAAGGGGGTATCCCTCTATTTATTGACGAGGTACAATTCTGCAGTAGTGCAAAAGTGTGCATTTGCATGCCTGACTTTTTGCAAGTGTACACTCAAGATCTCCTGCAAAAGTGGCGCTAATGCAGATGCGTACCGACTCCATGTCTGCCATTATGAAATCTTTCAAACATGGTGCGATTACATACATACACAAACCATGTTGCGGCATGTTTCTTATAAAAAAATGTGTAGAGAAGTGGTACGTCTCTTCACAAAAAAGTGCAGTTTGCAGCAATTATTGCAATTTTTACTCAGCACAGGAAATATTTTACAACTAATAACGATATAGGTATACAGTATTTTCCAACTTACTGTAAAGTGCCTTGCAAATCAATACCTCCTTTCTTGAATACTATTGTGAACTTAGGCCTTGCTCGATGAAAAGAGACTGGGTCGAGCAACGTCACACAAAAATAAAGTAGTGTGGGCTGAGGGTCATAATCTGTGGTCACAATTCTTCTGTTCTGGCAGTCACTTGACCACCACTTTCCTTAGGGATCATTCTCCCATTACGCAACGCCTCTAAGGGGAAGGAGGGTACCTTGATTTGTTATGCTAGTGTTCAATTTATATGAAGTGCTATAGCACGGAGCGTTACAAGGGGGAGGGCGTCTCAAAAACGGTGAATTTAGCGTTATGTAACGGGTGAATGACCCTGTAGATTGACTTACGGTGCTTTTCATTTTCCACCCGTGCCAATATCATATGCATTTCATAGGATGACATCAGTTGGCAACTCATCTATTGATTGTAGATGTGTAGCAACTCCATTTTGGTTACTTTATTTTCCATTTCATTCATTACGTGTACTTATTATTTTATACATGTTGTCGCCATCATTTTCCACACGCACGCACCTCCCTCACATCACGCTAGCATCAAAGTACGTCATAGCATCTTGTCTCCTGTTACATCTATTGTCATGCCTTAATACACCCTTCCTTTTCAAGCATCGCTTTTGTTATCTCAACAATATATGTCATTCCGGGGGAAAAGCTTACTTTTTTGTCACGTTATTGTAAGAAGTTAGTTGTGATTTTCAAACGAAAAGGTCAGAGTTGTTATTTCTATCACTGCAAATTCTACACAAGAAAAGGGATTTTTATGGGTATGATTTTTAATGTCTAAACGTAAATTCAAGTAAAAGAAAGAAAACTTGAAATTACTAAAGATGTGGCAAGGCCACAGCAATTTCAGAGGCACAGGGGGAATTTACCTCATCTCCTCCTGGTGCGGGTGTAGCAGTGGTGCTGTCCTAAAACTGTAACAAGGGGGGCTGTGTTATGGTAAATATGAAGTCCATACCTTTAACCAAGCCCATCTTTTTACATATATGACAATAATATGCTTGTCAAACCAGTGCATGTAGAAGTATGAAAAGAAGGAGAAAGCAAGTATAGGGTTATAGCATTCTTCTTCCTTTGATAGAAACATAACTTCCCTTCCTCTCCTTTGGTAAATGCGTGGTTTTGAACTTATGCAGTCTAAAAGATGTTTGATGAAGGGGGCTGAGCCCCTAAAATCTCTCATACTGTTAAGTAGGAAGCTGAGCCCCCATCCACAACACCTATGGAGTATATGATTATGAAAGGCATTGAGCACCACACCCTCAGATGCCTGGATAATAAAATCAGACCCATTTTTCACTTTTGTTATTGTCTTACATTAAGAATTTGCTTTTTTGTTGCAGAAATTCAACTCTTGATCACAAAAATCTAGTAATATTTTGAAATTTAGCAAATGCTACACAAATGCTGCAGAAGTTATAGAATGGTGTGGCAATATTGCAGAATTTACCAAATGATCGGGTAACATGAGGGTTTGCACCCCTATACACCCAGGCAAATATCTCATCTGCACAAAGCACTAAAAGACCAGCTGGTAACAAAATACTGCAAATACAGATGTTCAAAAACTAAACACATTGCAATCTAATAAATACCACTGATTCAGTATAATTAAAACCACAAAATTGAACTTTTTACTTTACATTGCAACATACACATTACAAAATATATGTAGGTATATACATGGAGAATGAATGTGAATATATTTTATTGGCCTATACTTTTAATCCACATTTCTGCATCACGGATTCATAAACAGTCCAAGTGAGAGCGGCCATTAATGTTCTTCTGATGCACCTAGGTAGTGTGCCTCTAAATAGGCCAAGTAGGCCATTGTTCCTTACAACAACAACAACACAGTCAATTGTATTTTTATACCGAAATGGGTAAAGTTGCATTTGAGTTTTTATAACATCAGCTGGTTGTGTGGCAAGAGATGCTAGGATTCCAGCTGAAACTCCACAGACAAAGTGTATATTTGCTTTATATTTCATTTCACCAAACCCTAAAGAGAAAACATAAAATTAGAAATACAAATTTACAAAAATTAAGAACATACAGAATGAGCTGAGTAATTCATCTGATCATTTAAGGAACTTCAACGAAAGTAACAAATTATGAGATTACCATGATTAGCAACCTCTTTAGCCTTGTTATAGAACATTAGATAAAGTCCTGAAAATGGAGCATCTCTTGCAATGGTAGCTGCAAAACCACTAAACAATCCCTTCAGTCCTTCTGACTTCCATATTGAAACCAAAGCACTAACAACACCTCTGTAGTTGAAAATGCCACTCTAAAAAGAAAAGTGTTTGCTCTGCTAAGGTAAATCAAATTCAGTTGTACTTGTTATCCATAACTAATTATATTCAAGGGTATTCTAAGTGGGGTGGGGTGGGGTTGTTTGCCATTGTTTGAGCTAGTATGTGGCTGTTTTTTGCATGAAGGCTTTAGTTTTACTTTAGTTCTAAAAAAGTGGGAAGAGGATAAGCAATCTGGCTTCACTGCCCTTAGCTATACATTAAAAAATCACAGAACAGAATAGACTTTTAAGAAACATGAAATATTGATATATTGATTAAAAAGGAAAATTTGGTGGATCATTTAAGCAAGGAAAGATTCTTAGCTCAACCTATAAAAAGAATATTCCAATAAATTCTAATGTTCTACATTCCTAATAAGCAGTCAACTGAAAACCACAAACTTCCACACTGTATAATCACTTACCTCATATCGTGTTTTAACAACTGTTATAGGCAGTAAACTAACACCAGCTGCACTTCTTGCAGAAAATCCTAGCAGTACATTTTGGACTGCAGTTGGTTCCCTAGAACTATTGAAGTTAACAATTATGTGTTTAACAGGGTATAGTAAGCAGTTTAAATTTTTGTTGCTCATGCAATATCATAACCTTTACTAAATAAAACCATGTAAATAGGCAAGCATATTTACCAAGCCATCTTTGCTGTTGTATTATGCCTACACTTATTTAGCTAAATATCTCCACATTTCTGACCTATTGGCTGATTCTTGTTGCATGGTATCAAATATGACACTCCCATTCATTCTAATAATTTCCTATGTTCTCATAGCTTGAATGCACTCATAAAGGGCTTCTCAGTGCAATGTGTTCTCTCTTTGTTGGCTTCAATTAATAATTACGACACAATTTGACATCATCACTCCAGCTGTTTTAGCAAAAAATAATCAAGCTCCTGTGACACACACGAAGCAGCAAAAAGACAGAATAATCTCTCTGGTTTACAAAAAGGAACTAAAAAACATAAGAGTGTGATACAAAATGGAAGATCAGTCTACTTACACAAATAAAAAAGACTTCAAAAAATGTAATGCACAAAAGTAAATACCAACTCCTGGGACAGTTCGTGATATTGTCTGAAAAAAATGAATAGTGATATTTTGAGAACATCTAACTCACCAATACTGTTGAGTGCAGAAAAACAAAAACAGAAATGCTGGCTCAATATTTATTGATCAATATCTGATACAAGATTTTGTGATCATAAAGCTGATCCTTATTATGGCTAAATGAAAATAAACTATATTCAATCCTGGATCTTGTCAACTACCTAAGTATTATCTGTGTTTCATGAAGTGCAATTGGATTTCTATGACTGGTAAAGATATTGAAAGATCCAGTTGCCTAATTGTGTAGCAAATTTTACATAATAAATTCATGATTATTCTATATGTGTTCTTCACAAAAATCTCCAAATGTTAACTGAAGATTTAACTTACTGGAGTAACCCCTCTCCACAACCCTTTGATGCTATCTGTTCTTACCACAGTATATATAGTTGATATCATTCCATTGCTCCTAGAATATAGAAACTTTAAATTACTAGCAAGGATCATTATCAAAACAGACTTATCACAGGTATTCCATTTTGGCACAAAGATATTCACTTCCATCTCAGATTATTGAGCTCTTCACGTGAAAACCAAAAGCAGAACAAGTTAGTATCCTACTATTAGAATTAAAGGGAAAACTGACATAAGAAATGATGGTATTGATTAAACAATCAACAAAATTATCAACAATCATCTGTTAGTCTGCTCTAAATAGCAGTACACAAATAATGACTAGCATTACAGTACTTCAAAATCTTATGCTGTTAACTTCTAAAATGCTTTTCTCAAATCTATATAAGTAAAGTCCATGGAAAAAATCAAATTACTATTGGGCAATAGCAATGCTATCTCTTTGATAGAACAACACTATTAAATTCAGCTCATAAGAGATACATATCATTGTTCACTAATCAAATAAAAGAAAATCAAAGATAACCTTACCCAAAAACTGCTGGTGCCTGAACTCTAGTTTTGATCAAATCTAAAGGCTGGAAAAGAAGGCAGGAACATGCACCACTAAAGGAACCAGCTAAAAAGCTTTTTGTAATAGATCTTTCCTGCAAAGCAAAGCATTTCTACAATAATTTTGGACAGCTGGTACTAGAGGGAAGAGACATCTGAGAACCTTTTACAAGCCTACAAAAAAGCTTGACAAAGTACTGTTTTTCAATATTCTATTAAAACCAATAAATGGAAAAAAGTTCATAATAAGATTAATTATTAAATTTACTCTGTCAAATAAACATATAAATGACTTGATAGTTTTCCTGCTGTCAATGAAGCCATTTCCTTTTTTCTGAAGTGCAAGAATATTCATAGCACTAAGAAACTAGTTTAGTTTCCTACACATATGAAATGTGTAGTATGAATGGGTTTTTCTACAAGTAATATTGTGCAACACAGAAAACTTTCTTCTCTGTCTGTTATGACAATCAAAAACTTTTATTTTATGCACAGAAAGATATGCGTGATAAACTTTTCTGAAGATTCAAAAAGTTGGGGGGGCACATGCATCAAGGGGTGCCCTCACAAGCAACAAAGGGTTTAAACTGCAAAGGGGCACTTCATGTACAAATTTGTGAAAAGTGGGGGGAGCATGCAACCTGTGCCCTTACGTTCCTGCCTCCATGTCAAGCAGTTGAGTAATGCATCCTTTCTAACCATGCTCCTTATCAATAAGTTGAATAGCAATCAGGTGATCTACAAATTTTCCAACAAATCCCATTCCCAACCCTATGGGCTAAACGAGGGTTCAAACTGAATTAACTCACAGGCCTGTAGACAGCTGAACTGGATAGGGGGGTGGCACAGGTGCAGAAGTCAAGTTAAGAAGATAAGAAGGTATCTGCCAAAATAGCCTTTTTTGATAGACATGCTGTTGAAAAATGAGGTTCTGGGGGCTTGCCTCCAGAAAAATTTTTCCTGCAATGTCCTCTAAACCACCGGAAGACACCCCTTTGCAAAATAGAATATGGTTGTTTTCATCATCGATCTTCATGCTAAGAAGGAGAAACTGACCATTCAACCTAGTAATGCTAATGTTTCCTTTCTGCTTCTGCATGCATATACGCCAGTGCAAGAGGCAAAACAATCCCATGCCAGTAGGTCGAGAAAAAAGCATAGCTTATCACAGATATCTGGCATTCGCTGCATGGACTGTACTTAGAAAGAAAACCTGCCCTAGTCCCCAAAAGGGTCATCACCTACACATTATCTTTGAAGTGGGCCAGCGAATCCAAGAATTGAAGCACTAGCGTTTTACTCTCCAGGCTGCAAACAGAACTCCCTACAAACACTTGTGCCAAGACTGAAGGTTTAGGTTTAAAGTTTGTCGCACAACAAAACCAGGATATATGCAAATTATATAGATTGGGTAGAAGTGAACTGAAAAACGAGTTAAAAGTACAGTGAAGAGCACTTCTACATACAACTTCAGTGACTTATTGGGGGCAATGCCCCCTGCCCCGAATGTCCACGGGCCTTGAACATGTACAAAGCAATCTTAACATAAATAATTTATGGGGGCAGCCCTTCTGTGTAGGAACATGGCAGACATGGAGGTGGTACGAAACTGCATTAGTACCTTCAGTCTACAGCACAGGAAAAGGGAAGATTGCGCTCGCCATTGCAGATTTCTACAAATCTGCAATAGCCAAATGGAAAAAGTTAATAACCATTATGACAACAAAAGCTTTATATATCTGGTTTTGGAGGATGGGGGGTCTGAGAACCTGTTTACAATTCCATGTAAATAAGCATTAAAATTACATTACCATTAATGATTTGTTCTGCGCAGATCCAGTCACACCAGCATACCCATTCTTACATACATTAAGTTAAGTCAGGTGTCAATATCTACCAGGCATTCCTCCGCTAGCAATGACTCATTGCCTTCTGTCCGCTACATGCTTCCTTTTGAACTTGTTTATCTATGTGTGTAATTTATCATTGGTGATCATGTGATTGATATGCCTGCTTCTAAGGTCTGGGGCTGAGCAGTTTTGGTCTGATCATGGTCTGGGTCTAGTCTAGCCTCCAATGATGCAAAAGTCAAACAAACTAACATGTGATTCGTGCAAAGGACAAGGAAACTATTTCCGACAGAGTGACAAATCTCGATTCCTCCAAGGTTTCGTACGCATTGGGGGCAATGAGGGGCGTCACGACCTACACTCCCTCTAAGCACATCCATCATCCATCTCTAAGCAGCACACTATCATTAACCCGCAACCTTGTGCCTGCAACCCAATGATAATCTGCGTGCTTACCCCCTGCAAAACAGTCTAAAATCACTCTCTCTAGAAAGTCAGAAAATACTCTTTTGCGTAGTAGGAAATCATGTTTTATCATTGATCTTCACTCAAGGAGGTAAAGAATGAGCCCAACCTCCAATCTATTCCGCATGAATATGGAAAGCACAAAACTTTGATCTTGAAAGGAGAAGTCTTAATGTTTCAACTGAGTCCAGTCACACAAATTTGAAAATGATTTTAACTATATAGGTATTCACTTTGCTGGGAGGCATTTTGGGTTCTGGGGGCTTGCCTCCAGAAAATTTTTTTAAATCACTCTTTCTAAAACTTCAGAAGATGCCCTTTTGCGTAGTAGGAAAATATGTTTATATCTTTGATCTTCATTCTTGGATGGAAACTATTACCCCACCTCTAATCTATTTTGCACGAATGTGAAAAACTCTGAGCCATGGTTTTTACAAAAGAATTCTTATCGTGAGACAGTCAGACTCTATCGGGCGATAAGATTTCCTCCGTAAAAACCAAGGCTCAGAGTTTTTCCAATTCGTGCAATATTTTCCATCGCTTTCGCATTTGGCTGAGAAAACAAACACATGCGAAAGCGATGGACAAAATGCACTGATTCAAATTCTGATATTCTAAGAACGCTTTGTCCCCATCCTCCTTGCTACTAGGTTCTAACTGCAGCATGCCTTTCCTTTAGCAATTTATAAAGAGAACTGCTAATGTGTGCATGTGTTTTGAAAAAGAAAAGTAGTTCAGAAGAGTATTTGGTAAATGTGCCTGCACCCTATTGGTGATTTCTAGAGGAGCTCTGGGGGTCGGAGCCCCTTTGTTAAAATTGCTGATCATTTTGGGGCTCAGCCCCCAACATTCTAGTATTGGCTTTGCTTTACAAAGTGTATGGACCTTGTTTTCAAAAGGTTTTGTATTTTTATGGTCAATTTCCCACTGCTACATGGTTATTGAGACATTTCTAATTGTTGATTATACTATATCAGCATTAAATTATCGTATCTGCACCCAAAACATGGGCGTGGTTGCACCTAGAGCCCTCCTTGTTAAAATTTTTAGCAATCACCACTGAAATTTTTCACAGATTATTTCACCTCTTGAATAACCTAAATTCACATCTCCCTTGCAGCCTAAGCAAATACAGTGTCCTTCTCTAACAATGGGTGAGGTGGCATAGCGGTTATAGCACATGACTCCTGTGCGGAAGTCCTCCCCCCCAAGTTGTTGAGAAAATTTGCTTCTCATTATCAGTTCACTAGCTGAAAACATTTTGCTGCAAACTATGCATTGGACTTAAGATGCATTTGACAACATTAGTTATTCTCAGGAACGCCTACGCAAGGGGGCAGGGGCAGCTACCCCATCTACCGTCATCCATGAGAGGCAGGAGGGGCAAGAATTGCCCCTCAAGGTGAACTCTTTCCATCTCTCCTATCTCCTGAAGGGGCATTTTCCGACATAGTAGACAGTTTGGTTCAAGAAAATTTTTCTGGGGGAAGCCTCCAGACGTCCAAGTTTGCATTGTACATAGATGTGCCCTTAGAGGACGTCTTGTCCCCCTTCTGCCCTAGGTACGCGGAGGTGTCGTTGATTATTCTGAAAACCTTTGGATCAGCTGAAAAAGTTTCACTGCAAACTGCATTACTACACAAAATTAAAGCGATACATTAATTTACGCGATATTAGTTTCATCAACGTTAATTTATTTCTCATTAATTTTTGTACCGCGTTAACTATTAAAACGTTAATTTGAACGACGCCGCGTCAAAAGAAACTCCCGAAGTCTTGGCTTTCATGTGGACACGACAAAGAAGCATAAAGGATTTGAAAATTGTCTATATTATACAAGGATAGGATTTCATGAGAACCAAAATCATGCTTCTTTGTAAATCTGTTTGTTTTCCTTTGTGATACATCGAGAAAGCTACGAGGTAGACCTGGTATAACGTAATTCTATCCACGTTAATTTATGTTCATGAAACGCTGTTTTAGCTAATTTGCGTTAATTTGGTCCGCGTTAATTTTGCTCGTGCCATTCGATGTGTCGCTTTGATTTCATGTAATACCGTTTGCTTTGGAATCTTAATCTCAAGTAAAATAACCTCTATTTCCTTAATTACCTGATTTTTTCTTTCATAGTGAACTTTGCATTTGTACATGGACATGCGCATTAAAAGGTAAAAGAGCACGTGATCACTGTGTATGTATCAAAGTACCAACAAATCTCAAGGAGATGGAACGAAAAATAATGCGACATGGTGTATAATTAGGATTGTATGATAAAATATTAAAATAATTACGAAAAGATGGAGAAATGGTATATAAGCCTTTGTTAATGAAATTTTTCGATTGCAAGAAATACGGAAAGTAGGTACCTGTCATCGCATATACTCTTTTTCAAAGAACCAACAAAATTGAGGACCAGGCTGGTTGACAGTGGCGTCGCGTGCAGGGTTGATTTCTGGAGGAGGGGGACTAAGCCCCCCCCCAGCATTCTTGCACTGGCTTTATTGTTCAAAGCGTAGTGACTTTGCTTCCGAAGTGTTTTGTATTACTATAATGAATTCTGCAATGCTACATGGTTATTGAGACATGTCTAATTGGTGATTATGTATATCACTATTAAACTGAACTATCAATTCTACATCTATGAGAGTATGGGCGTGGTTGAAACCTTACCATGCCCAAAACATGGGCGTAGTTGCATTTAGTACCCATTGTTAAAGTTTTGGAAATCATCGGTCATCAAATCAGTCACAGTAAAAATCATCAAATCAGTTGCACTGGTCACGAGAGTTCTTTTTCTGGTTAGGGGGAGGGGGAGTTGTAGAGCAATAACTTACTTACAGAAGTAAAACTGATAAACTGATAAAGCTGTAAATTTAAAGACGGAGGTGTAAATTTTCCGACAGAAGCGTTTTCTAACAAGAGTTCCTTATTTTCATGGGGTGCATTGATACTTGAAAGGGCATTTTCAACACTCTTTTGACGACATAATGCAGTCAATTACCGACGAAAGTCATTGAAACTAAATTTACCGATGAGATCACCGAAGTTTGGGGGTGTCAACCCTCACCTCCTGCTAGCTACGCTCTTGCTGGCTGGTTTCCATTTTTCCGAAATCTTGAGGCTCAATTGTTTATAATTTGCTCATAGATCATTGGGCGTGGAGAAGTAGACATCAGACAAGTTATTAGACATTAGAGAAGTGATAATGCCATCAATTCTCCTCAGTATGACATGGAAAAGACATTTCATGTCCATATGTTGGTGGAAAACTTATGCATCGTTTTCCAAAACTACATTTTACTACAGTGTTTCGATCTTAGGATTGCTCTTAAGTTTCTAGCGACCTTCAGGTTCGTGTTTTTATAAAAATTAGTGTATTTTGCGGACAAACTTCGGACGGGCAAAATGAAGTAGAGACCAGCGGTAGAGCCATAGATGCTAAGCCCGCAGCTCTAATGTAGTCTTGATCAGCGGACGTGCTTAACATTGGCCTAGTCGAATGAGATCGACGTGCGGATTACAATCACAGCTAACAATTATGGCATCAAGCCCAACATCACAGTCGACATCAGGAGAGGGAAAGGCTAAAAATGAAGGATTTCATGTGCCAAGATCACCCAGAAAATCTCCTTTTCTTATTCCTAGTCCGATTCCATGTAGAAGAACGAGGACATCTTCCCAGTGAGTACACAAAGTAGATATTAAATAGGACTTGAGATGGTAATGGCCAGGCTTTTTTTGTCACAAAGTTTGTGTAGAAGCATTCTTCTGCATTCTTTATAAAAATTGTAATGTCATCTCTCTGGTATAGTAAATCAAAGCATGCTTTGATCTAGGAACCAGTAGGAATGATACGTAAGTTTTCTTACCTGTGAGACCATTCTGTGGACGGATGTTATGAATCTGACTCATGCACAAAGCACACAACTCATGTACGAAGTGAAGGCAGTCTTCATCCATATTGAGATGATGCTCTAGCTCTAGCTCTAGCCCAAACCCTTTTCCAAATCAATTCCTTATTCCTCTCCCAATTCTCTCAATCCTTTTCCTTCTGTTCATATTACCTGGTGCCTTTTGAGATCTGAAAGATTTCACCACAGAATATGGCAGAAAATGCAGTGAATTATTGTATCTTGAAAAAGCAACAATCATCTATTGAAACTGAATAATAATTGTTTTTTAGATCCCGAATTGCAGCTGACAGTCCAGTACAAACTGGTACAGTCACTGAATTTAGTAGATCACATGGTCATGGATTTGTAAAACCAGACGAGGACACTGAGGGAAAGCATTATTTTCTGCACATTTCAGAGTAAGTTTGATTTTTGATATTGTAAATTAAAGTTTTGTTCACTGTAGCATGAACTAATTTACAATCATCTTTTCTGGTAGTTTATGACATTGAAGTTATATGTGTATCACATTATAACAACATGGCACAACATATAGTGCCATGTTGTGGAACTCCTGTCAATTTAGTGTTTGGTATTTCATTGCAGTGTAGAGAGTGAATATGAGCTGAAAGAAGGTGACAGGGTTGAATTTCGAACAATTTTGATGCCACCTAAACTGGTTGAACGACAAGCAGTTGAAGTGAAGCTTTTAAAGATGGCTAATTCCAAGCATGAAAAGTGGGCTTCATTATCTTAAATTTCAGAAGCTTCCAGTTGCTCGGTTTCATCCATTTGATTTGTAGAATTACATAAAGCAATGTCTAAGATCCAAGTATGGCTCTTTTACCACAATGCTAATGTATGTATGCTATGACTAGTTATCCCTACTTTCAGGTGCCAGATAAGCGCCCCCCCCCCACTTATTAATTTTCCTGGACCTTATTAGGACCCTCCATTTATTACTTTTAAAAGTAAATTGACTTTTTTAAAAATGTGTTATTTCATTTCCTTTCTTTGTTGGTGCTATTTACCCCCAATTTTCATGGCAAAAGTGTGCTTTTGTATATATTTTTGTTTTATGCTTTATGAGAACCTGTTTTTGCTCTTCCATCCATGTACTATCATGTAAAGTTACTCAAATTCCAACCCCCCCCCATTTATTTTGACCTCCTGCTTATTAAATTTTGGAATTTTTTCTGACCTCCCTGTTTATTAGGACCCCATCCCCCCATTTAATTGGCACATGAGAGTAAGCATTGTTACAAGAGCAACCAGAGTGTTTTGTTTGAAGTTGAAATGCTGAATGAAGTATTGATTCGAATATTAAATGCACAGTAAGCATGTTTTTAGTATCCAATGACAATGCTGCTATCCACCACTAACTTGTTTAAAAGCATTTTACTGAAAAGAGCCATTTTGCAAAATATTTTTATTACTATGCAGATGAACATTTGTCTATTATAGTAAAATTCATTTTCTTTGATGATTTCTTACATGATAGCATTTGAATTTGTTTGGTACTTTCTTTCTGTAAATCAGGTATCATTTGATTTGTCTAATGTGTTGTATTGACCAATATACTAGATACAGATTATTTTCTAACTAAAAATTTATACACAAGCAATTTTCACTGCTCTGGCTGCTTCATGCAGAGATGCAAATTCCATATGAAGCCTAAGAATAAACCAATGCAGGCAGGGATGTAGGAAGCATTCAAAATGTGGGGGCACATGCATTCAGGGGCTTTCTCTCAAGCAAAAAAGGGCACTATGTAAGCTGAAAAGGGTCAATTTACAGACAAATGTGTGGAAAAGTAGGGGTGTGCCCCCTGTTTCCCATGTCCATGAATGCAGGCATACAACCAGGGGCTTTTTAGGGCTAGGATCTAAGTTAGAAACATGACATGCTAAAGTACAATATAGCTAGGAGCAACAGTTGATAGAATTGAAAACTGAAGAAATACTTAAGGAATTTAGCAAAGTCAGGAAAATTCCATTAGTATTTAAAAGTGTAGGGGTCATCAGACATCCAGGACCTCATATATTTGTGTGACTGTATTGCACACAAAGATCCTTGGAGATCCACAAAGAACATTTTCACATACTATACAAGATCTACACAAGCCTTGATTGCTAAAAGATATTGTAGCAAAGAAAAGTGACTGACAAAACTCTCAAGTGATAAATGATCATATTACAGTTGGAATAAGGATACCCTACAGAACATATTTCTTCAAACAAAGTTTACATCCAGTTAAAGACATTAAGTGTTTATACATTCGTATAAGTATAAAAGCAATTATATCAAATGTCATACAAACATAAAAAATTCAATGCGCATTAATGATCCAATTTACATCAATAAATTCTACAAAAATTCATAATATTACTTATCAATAAGAATTACACATAATTTAATCAATTTTCCCAATATATAATCTGAATTATTGCAAAATGAATGATGATTTAAATTAAATATTGGTAAACAAAAGTAACATACAAGAAGCATGTGTGAAAGTACTTCTAATCTGCAAGCATGAATACCATCTTGTTCCATAGTAAGAACATTTAAAAGTAAAAGGACCAACAATACCAGAACACTCCAGAAATAAAAAATGACAGGGCATTGCTGCAAGCGTTCATCACCTGCTTTTACAGAAATGTGAGAAAAAATAACATTGGGTGACATCTAAGCCAGGTGTCTCCAAATTTTGGCCTGTGGGCCTTAATATGGCCTGTGCAACCTTCTCATTGGACACACACAGACCTGTCTGTCTATAGGAAAGCTAAAATAATTAGCAACAAAAACCCCTGTTTTGACTCTTCTCTTTGGAGTTTGAGTGTGTACTCAGCCCCCATCTGCTGTGTAATAGCAGATGCAGTACTCGCTGATGCAGAAATGGTTGGAGAGCCCTGATCTGGACTAATAGGTATGTGGAAGCAGAATACATAATGATCATACCTTGTTGGCAGGGGCAGATCCAAGGTGGGCTGGGGGCAGACCCCTTCCAAACAACACTTCTTATAGCAATCAATAGTTTAAGATTGATGCATCAGTTGGAAAGCACAACTTTAAGGTAAGTTCTTGATTAAATCCAGCAATTTAATAAGCCCCTACCCTAACATATTTTTTTAAGCCCCCACGCTTGAGTAAGCCCCCTTGGGTGTCATTTGATTTTCACAGGAGAAAGGCAATTTACTCTCAACTATCAAAGTTATCACTCAAATCATTGTTCGCTTGCACAAAATATAACAGCTTTTACTATTTTACAATTATTGTCAATCTTCATCTCAAGACCCTTATACATGTCCATTTTTTCCATTAATTTTTCAATTACTAAACTGTTTGGAGATTTTTTGTTATTTCAGTAAATACTTTTGATTTTGTTTTGATTTACTTTCTTCTTTTTCACTTGCACTTAGAAATCGCTTCGAAAACAACATGCATTTCTGGCCATTTCTCGCTGCTACAGAATACGCCCCCTCTCAAATAAGTTCCCACTCTAAAATAGTATTTAACGAAATAAGCCCCTGAGGCTTAATCAAGGACTAACCGTAATATGACTTAGAGGATAATAGCCATGACGAGCCACATTGCAGGAAAGTAGTCAGGGACCATTCATCCGTTACGTAACGCCTCTAGGGAGGAGGGTACCTTCATTTGTTACGCTATTGTTTAATTTATATTGAAAGCTATAGCACGGAGAGTTACGAAATGGGGAGAGGGCCTCTAAAACAGTAAATGTAGCGTTACGCAATGGGTGAATGACCCACTATCGACAAATCCGTTTTAGACATACCCAGAAAGAAAACATGAAGGGTTTATATAAACGGATTTGTCGATAAGTATGCAGTTGGTAAGTCACTGTAACTGATTTGTCAACATTTAATGGATGTGACTAAGACACTCTTACAAATGAAACTGGCTATTCATTCTAATTTATCTGCAATGTTAATGAATTAGACGCCCCTCCCCCTAAAGTCCAGTGTTGGATCTGCCCCCCCTGCTTGTTAGTTCGTAAAAGAAATGAGGGAATCCGAAATAAGGTAGAAAATAACGGACCATACATACAATACGTCGCTACAAGCTGAACCTATTACGACCCCCAAGCCAATTGAGCAATGCCTCAGCAAGACCCCCATTCTCTGGTTGTCAATGACGTCAAATTTTGATCTCTCCACCTCACCATTTCCTTCCAATAAAACACACAAAGTAAAGCAACAACTAATGTGGTTCAAGGCAGGGAAGGCATTACCGCAAGTGCCTGGGATAGTACCACCAATGCAGAGATGGATTTACCAGAGAGCTGTAGGGGTGTGACACCCCAAACATTCTCATACCATTCTGTAAATTCTGCAATAATTTCGTATTATTCAGTGAACTTCATAATATTAACCGTTTTTTGTAGTAACAGGACTCTTTTTATAGTCAAGACTTAAGACTTTTACAACCAAAAGCAAATTTTACGATGGGAAACTTATGAAGGCGAGAAATGGGTGTGGCTTAACGGTCCAAGTTCTTATAGGGCGTGGTTCCTAGCATCCTTCATAATCCTGCACCCCCAATAATTGTCTCATAAATCCAGACCAGTACCTATGGCTCCTGGTAATAGCAGCTTTTCACGCTTTCCCCAACAAAGAACTTGGAATAGTTTCTAAAAAACTGGTAATTTTATCCTGAAGAGTAGATGATATACACCATACTAATGACAGATTACATTGTATAATGAATAAACCACGTGATCAATATTGGTGCTGAAATAACTTCACAGGGTTCACCTTAGCATTGTGATGATAATACTTTTTCAATTGTAATTCGATCTGATTTTGCAATCAAAAATGACAATTCACCTCCAGAATGAATAATCATTTCCATAGCCCTGTTGAATGAAAATGGAAATGAAATTTTTCACTGAATGCAAAATGCACAAAACTATTTCTGTCAACAGGGTAAAAATTTATGCAAATAGGAAAATAAAACTCTATAATTTGACAAAATTGCTGTGAAAAATAACTGAAAATAACAAACAGAAACTGGCAAAATGGTTTGCAATTTGGGATATGACATTTAGGATGCAGAAAAAGTAGCATAACCTAATTTCCAAGCACAGCAAATGACATCATACATTTTGACATGAAACCAGGAACAAAAAATTGCAACAATCATCATTAAAATGATATAAAAGAATATTCGTCATGAATTTAAGACCAAATTATGTTCCGATCAGGGGCATTTCAATGCTCTGCATAGCCAAACACAGAATATTGCTAATGGTGAAAATTCAAAAGTTTCTTCTCTATAAAAGTACTCTCTCAATTTGACAGGCACGCTAAGCTGTACCTGTTCTACCATTCAGTGTATTTACGTGGCATATAGAACACAAGAATCTGCAAAATTAGGAGAAAATAAGAAAAAATACCTAGAGTAATCACAACCAACTAAACTCTTTCCATTTACTGCAAGTATTCGATCTCCAAGCCTAATGCGACCATCCTAAGAGGAAAATTTAACAGATGTTAAAGTAACGAAGATGCATTCCCTTTTGTAATTGGGTGCACTGATAGGTTGTATTGATAATCCTTGAATTTCCCCCATTGAATAAATCCTTACTCATGCATTTGACTGTAACTATTGGGGATTTTATCAGCATTGATAGGTTGCATGAGTACTGGTTGGTGGTTTCGTACGTAGTTTGGTATGTTGTTCGATATGTAAGCGTACGCACACGAGTGTATATGTGTGAGAGCGTGTATTTGTGCCTATGTGCGTGTATCCGCATACAAGGATGAATTGCTACTAGCATGCTCTTATGATTAAATGCTGATCATTTAGACTACGAGCAATTTCTCTCCGAATTCACCAAAGATCCTCCAAGGAACCCATTACATATGTCAAGAAGATGTAATAGATAGAGCCACAAAATAACATACTTTAGCCGCGGGGCTGTTTGCAACAATTGTACGAATGTAAATTCCAGGTGATGCAAGTGGAGTAATCTATGGTGATAAATAAAGTAAAATATGTATTACACGGGTTTCCAATTACGAAATTGATTTCTAGTGAGCAACTGAAAACTTTTTCCCAAAACATAAACATAAAATTTGTTGTACATTCCTCCATTCTACCTGTCTACGTGTAAACAAAAGGAAAGAAAATACAATGTAGCAACTGATATTAAACATCTTCAAAATAGATTAAGCCTAGAAAGCGTCATTCTACCATTAAAATGATATGCAAATATCGCGAAGGTGAAACAACTGAGAAGGTGAAAATTTCATACCTATTTCATATCTCAATTGTATGGAGGTATCAATATAAATATATATATATATATATATATATATATATATATATATATATATATATATA
>WIPJ01000651.1:209608-274615 GCA_018155075.1 Cassiopea andromeda
ATACATGCTATGTATATTTCAGAAAGCATTTCTAATAAGAATAACTCTAATTTCATGAAAGCAAAGAAAAGCAAACTTTCGATAAATTTCTGAGAAACAAAAAGTGCAAGCTAATATGAAATATATATTAAGTTATTAAATATTATAAGAAATATATGAAATTACCAGGCCATCAATAAGCCCCAAGCCCAACCCTTTATCACCGCGGACCAGTTCAACCACTGAAACATCATTTGACTCCTTTGCTAACTTTTCAGCGAGTTGAGCCTGGCTTGAAGTGAAATCAACATCACAGACATCAACGTCATCAGCATCACTAGATGTTCTTTCTTTCTCTCTACTCTCTGCTAACAATTCATTTCTCTTTATGATGTCACTACTACCATTTTTAATATCATTAGAGATCGGATTTCCAACGTCAGGTTTTTTCTGAAGGTTCTCAATAACTTGATTGTCGTCACCACTTGATATCGTTATTTTCGGATTCGCATCTGAAATATTTTTCTGATTCCTGTTGGCATCCATTTTGTCTAAATTCTCATTTTTTTCTTTAAAATCTATAATCAACTGTGATGCCATACTATTATCATTAAATCTGATGACATCATCTCTACTATCACGCGTTTTGTTTACTATGGGTGTTGATGTCATCTGTTGCTGCTCACCAATCATGCTCCTACTGCTGTCTATATCCTTAATGCCATCTTTGGTAATTTGAGCTGCTACACGTGGTCTACTACTTTCTCTTGACAGAAAATCACGCGATGACTCTTAAAAATAATAAAATCCAAAAATCGATGGCAAGAAATCTCAAGAAACAGAAAAAACAGTGAAATGTAGAGTATTTTGGAAAAAGAGAACTGACTAAAACTAAAAGTAATGGAAATGGAATAGAAGCATAAACATCCTCCCAAGTCATAAAAACGCTAGAAAAGTTATCAGATAATCTTGCAAACCTTTTGAGTTTCCATACGCATGATTTAAGTGCAAAAGACATTTTGCAAATTCTTCATCATTTGGAGATTTATTTAGATCAAGTTGAAAATTTGTGGATGGCAACAGTAAAGGAGGATGAGTTGCAAAACTTTCCAAAACATCAGCTGAAAAAAAGCATTTTCTAGTTAATTTTAATACTAAGAGATGGCAGGTGTACATACATTTTTCAAAAAAGAACTAACTTTTCAAGATGCGAAAAACCTGCTGAAGAACAACTCACAAGTTCGCAAAGCTGCTTCAACTTCTTCTGGAGGTGGGTACCAGCCTCTTGGTCTGGTCTTACCATTAAGTTGGTACTCTCCAAGCAACTGTTGCACTTGAGATGCATTCAAATCAGGAAACTCCTCCCTAATGGTCAGCCAGTCCATCTGCGAAGAAAATACACTAAATTATCATGAAGATAACAGATTGCTAAAAAGTGTACGTAAATGGAACAACATACTGGTATGAATGCTAATAGAGGTTAAGGTGTGACATATAAAAGTTAGGGTGTGACATAATTAGCATGGGGCATAAAATCCTTTTGCACCCGCTTGAGACTGATATAATGGCAATCGGTATACCTGGAATGTGACTGACAGAAAAGATAATGATAAGAAAAAGATAGATAAAAGATAAGCATAGAAATGCCAAATGTACTATGTAGATTTAGAATAATGTCAAATTGGACAAAATGCCAACAGCAATATCTACTTGCATGACTATAACAGGAATTTACACACAAAGAATGACTGCACTTCAAAAGAAAGACTTCACATACACAAGCACAAGAGAGGCATATCCAATACCGGGTAGTTCAGATGAAATATGTCAAATGTCATACCGAGTTGAGTTGTGCTTTTGGAATTGATAATAAAGCAATTGCAGCAACAATCTTTTTCATGTGAACTGAAAACTGATCTTGCAGTCCGTTTCGATTCGCAAATTCTTCCAGAACGTCCAAATTGCCTCGAATTTGCACTCCCTTAGTCCATCGATAAAATTTTCCCCCAGCTCCACGTTCCATTAAGGAATTAAACAATGATGCATTTGTGAAGAAAAATAAATATTCGAAGAGCTGAGTGATGATATGTGGATGCACCATATGCGCTTGAACTAGGCCCAGAACTTTCCGGTAGATACTTATGACAAAAGATACTCCAGGTGGTGTTGAAGTGGTCTCTTCATCTTCATCATCATCTTCACTTTGGAAAGGATTTGCATCCAATATTGCAGGCAATGAAGAATATAATACCTGTTAAAACAAAATGAGTAAAAACTAGCAAATATTAGAAGATAATAGTATAGTACTAAAAACGTTGGCGTTAGGTAGCTATCAACTATAAAAGTGCTAACTGATGTCACAAATGTAATGATGTCACAAATTTAATGATGTCACAAATTTAATTATGCCACATATTTAATGATGTCACAAATCATGCAGCTCCTATTGCATAAATTTCATTGCAACATTTTTAAGAAATCAAAGTAAATCTTGCCAAACTGACAACAACATAACATGATAAATTTATGTGACCCACCAACCAACTTTCTGCCATAGCTTCTAATAAACCACTGTAATGTCAAAAAGACATTATTTATTTTTCCCATACCTAAAACTATTAAAATTTATCATCTATCTCGAAAATTACAACATGCTCATTCTACTTCAAATTCTTTGCATATTTTAACCCATTTAAGAGTTAGCACATAAGTAGGGATTGAAATAAGGAAATATACGGTGTCGGACATTATGGAACTGGGGTTTAGGAGGGCTTTGAGGCCCCAGAGGAAAATTTTTCGAAAATACAGGTCTCTGCAATGAAAAATAAGTGCATTTTTTGTAAAAGCATTTCTCTATTTGGATTTCCCAGGGTGCCAGAGAAACTAATTTTTTAATTCTTGGAATGTGCCAAAACAAGTGTGACCGATCCTGACGGTGCTGATATCGACGCTCAACAGATGAAAATTCCTAAAAATTTTATTGTTAGGCGAATTAATTTATGGATGTTGAAATGAAGTGCCAGGTGAAACGAAAAGTTTGCAATTCACCAAGGGGGGGTCATTGGAAATTTTCACAATTTTTGTCTCAGTATCACTGGCGGTTGAGTATCTGTGTCGGATATTTCCGATGTCTAATGGCAATTTCCACCCCCTGTGTAAATAAATAGCCATTGTTCTACGGGAGCAAGAAATGGTGGGGCATCGTTACCTTTGTCAAATGATACACTGTTTGCTGAAAAGTAAACATGATCACTTCTTCAAGCACAGTTAGTAACTCCTCGTCCGCTGCAAGTAGTGAATCTCGCACTGCAGATTTTGATGAACGGACGCTTTGCATCAGACTAGCCAAATTGCACTGAAGGAAGTGAAGCATTTCCAATGAATTTGCCATCCAGGACACTACAGGGGCAAGGTCTTGCAACATATCATCAAAAAAGTCACCAATATTGCCTTTCCTGCAAAAAATTATTACAAACATATATTACAAAATTGCCCAAAATTATAAAGCATTTTCCCTTAAAAAAACTGTATCAAATGTTGTAAATCTTATTGGCTAGATTCACGCCAATTTTCACTATTCTAACTTTACATTTATATATTAGAAATCAAGATAGTTCACTTCAAACAGACAGCCCTAGCTTTTAGCACAAAAATACAGCACCAAGTCCTTAGAGATGACAATCTTAACACTATGCTATTGTTCCTAGATATTGGTTTTCATTCACTACAAGGGGCAAACACCTTAGTACTACAGGTAAGGTAAGGTAAAGCCAGAGGTAAGGTAAGTTGGCATGCAATTATAAAACAATAGATGCCTGTCTATGATCCTTTCATGTACAACAAAGGAAAGAGTATGATGTAACACATGAAAAGATAAAGACAAAATACATAATAGCAATGGAAATCAGCCATCAAAATTTTTTAAAATAGAAAAAGCAATACATCAGTCATGCTTACAATAAATTCAAAAGTTACATGACAAAGAAGAAACATGTATAGGAATGCTTATAACAGCCCTATAAATTTCAAAGATAACTTCAGTTCATCCATTCATCAGTTCAGTTCATCAGTTCATGGCTGATGGATAACTAGGCCCTATATATTGCTAACAAGCTTATACAAATACTATAAGGATTCAAGCTTTACCTTTCAGCCAAATTCTTGCCAATGTCTTTTGTTTTTTCCTTAATAAAAAAGATTGAGGCTGAAAGCTCATACACAATAATTATCAACTGGAAAATCAAACAATTCAACATCACTTATTTCTGTAATAATCAAAATTCTATATCTCTCTGTAATAAATTGAATTACTGATATTGGATTAATGTGATAAGCTATATTGGTCAATATGGAAGACATAGCTAAAAAGCTGAGGATTTTTCTTGTTGGATAAAAAGACTGGAGTAAGCTCCAAGAGTGAACAAAAGCTACATACCCAAGCAATACTCTGTAATGCACTTGAAACTTTTAAAAGGAATTTTCTCACACAGATATCATCAAATGAAGCACAAGAATGCTCAATCATCATTACCAAAAGATAAGATGAAGTTAACTTGAAGCTCTTAACATCAAGGGTGTGTACAATGTTATCCAACAATTTATCTTCATTCTTATACTCATATGTGAGCATAACATGACTCCTGTTTACTTTGCTGCTAGGAGAGTTACTCCTTTCACTGTCAGTCACTGCTTGGTTTCTGATGTCATAATCCAAATCTATTTCATCAATACCTTCATGGAAAGAGTCATTCCTCCCCTCAGGGAGTCTACTCTTTTGTGCTTGCAATATGCTCTGCTTTAAAGAGTCAAGCCAAGTCAGTCTCAATGCTTTCTCTTCAATTTGGCTTGGATCTTTGAACACAAAACAGTATTCATGACCAAAAGAGACTAGCTGACCTGGAACCAATACTGTCAACTGTTCTATTTTCACACCATTAATATCAATATGGGCACTGGCAATAGGCTCAATAAACACAGAGACCTGCACTTCATCAATATTTGTATCATATGTTCCTCCTCTTTGATCTATCTTCTTATAAATATAACAATGAGCTTCAGCAATATCAGGTGCACTTAAACAAATATTGGGACTTTTAGAACCAGTCTCTGAAAGGGTATTCCCAACTAATATTTGTGATTTTTCAAGGGGGTATAAGAGTTTGTCCAATCTAGAATCATACCCTTTAATAAGAAGGAGAAATGGAATTCTTTTTGTATAAGATTGAAGTTGTCCATTGGTTGCATAGTCAGGATCTGGTTTGCTATCTGAATTCCTATTTTCATGTATAACAGATTCATTGGCTGCCTGCTCACTCAAAATGCTTGATCTTTCTGAGTCAATGGTTGGGCTAGATAAACTTGATGTCTTTCTTAAATTCTCAGCAGTATTGATAAAGAAGCAGCTAACCTCTAGCTGTGATTTTTCTTTCAGTTCAAATCTTCTGAGTCTTCCAGCAGCAGGTTTCCATAGTGACTGTACAACCAATGGTTTTTCATTGTCATTGACAACCCTCATGTATTCTGTAACCCATTGTGCTTCCTCATAATCTTTTTCCTCCTTTTCTCCTCTATCTACTTTGAAATGTCCAACAACATCACACAATACAAATTTACTTGGGATAGAATCCTCAATTGCATACTTTTCCAAAGCATGTTTAACAACTTCTTTTGCAGTTGAGATTGTAGATACACGAACACTTTTGTAGTTTGAGCCTGGAGAAACATGATCACCAAATACTTTCAAAATTCCAGGTGCTAGTCTGTATGTTGAAAGCTCAGTATTTTCTGTTGTATCAGCTCCTTTCTTTTTTCGCACCATTTTAATAAATGACTTATTTCGATTTGCTTTTTTACCTTTTGTAGGAGCCTCTACTGATGCAGGTGGGTCTGTGGCTATGGCTGGTACAATACTGATAGTTTTGTCATTTTCTTTATCTTCAGTATCATTCATAAGGAAGATCTGATGTTCCCTAGCTTGACTGAAATTTGATTTGTCTGTGGTTGTCTTTGTTGATAAATTTGAAAATTTTGCTTGAAAACTTTCCTCTTTTAAATCAACTGCATTCCTAAGTCTTAGCACAAATCGTGGAACATTCACAGCATTTATTGCTATCTCCAATGGACAATCACTACTATCCAAAGCTATTTCATCTAAAAGATAGTGCATTATAATGAGAACTACTTTACACTCATTTTCAATTAGATCTAATTAAATAACCAAACATTAACTAAGTGAAAATTTGCCTTATAATACACATCTGAGAGTAATGAGAGTCCATAGATATGGAATTCTCTCCCAAATAAAATACAATCATCACAAGATATTAATTCAAAACTCTCATAAAAGATTGGTATTTAACTAATCATTGTGCCTGCAATACTTGCAGCCAATAATCTTCATGTTGCTTAATGATAGTGTATATTAGAGTCATATCACTATTGTGCAACTAACAGAAAAATGGAATTTTATATTATCTGTTAGAGAGAGCTATTGCAAAAGAAGCTTAGACTTTCTGAAATTAATTCTATTAGTAATCCCTGTAGGCCAAAACTTTGCTCATAGTTATAGCTGAACCTCGATAAGTTGACTCTCAGTTAAGTCAAACTCCTCCAATCTAAAACATTTTTTTATGTCACTTGGTTTTGGTATGCTTTATGTACAGAAAATACCCCCAATAAATCAAATAACTTGATAAGTCAGACAAATTGCTAACTCCCTTCAACAAATATCTCTGCTTGAGTCAAAAAATATTAGTAAATTCAAAGAAAAATGTTATCAAAAAAATCCTGTTAGCAATCTTGTTCAAAACTTTACCAATTTATCTTGAAAGATGAATACTAAATATCCCATTGTTCTATTCAAATTGTCACAAAATTCGCACGACCTTCACAAGTTTGAAGGCCATATGGATTTCAAGATGACTTTTCAATTGGCATAGGCTTGCATTCCTTCTCCGTCATTCAAATTTACTGCTTGCCTGTTCAAGTTAAATGAGCATTTGCTTCTTGAGGAATCTGCATTCAGGAAGTCAAATATAGTTTTTGGAAGTTTTCCTTTGCTGCCCTTTCTCAAATGGCAAATGGGGAAATTTAGGGGCATCTTGCAACTCTGGAGTGGGCCAAAGCAGTGTCTTGGCAGACATTTAGGCATATCTCAAGTTAGATGGTCCAAAAAAGGTGGTTGAGAGGCTCAATTGAAGAGTCATGTAGACCTTGATGACTTGAGCAAATTTTTTGTTTCCCCTGGCACTTCGACTCATTGAGGTTCAACTGTATTTCAAAATTTCTACACTTGTAGATAAATGGAAAAAAGACACCTATGAGTTGCTCAATTATAAAGTGGACTGCATAAGCACCTCATGGCAATTGGTAAACAGACATTTCGCTGAACGCTAACGAAAATGCTGTGGCAAGAACTCTATTATTTCACTTCCTTTTTCCTACTTGCATATTGAGAAATCCCATACATACAAGATAAAATGACACCTTGCATCAAATGAGACGAGAACCAATGGCGTAACGTACTTTGACACATTGATGATTCTTCAATGTAAAACGGTTGAAACAAACCAGATATTTCGCTTGACAGTAACCCTTCGCTTTCCGTAAATGGTGACGTTCTACTTTACGATAACTTATTGCTGAAGGTAAAGCCATCAAGCGCTTGTATTGAAAACTACAAATAGGGAGAACAGCCAGTTGTCTTCATTCATTTAAATTCCAACACAGTGCAAGTATCTGTGTTGTTTACCTAGGCAGCAAAAATTTACCGAAGCAACAATAGGCCTCTTTGCATGAAAAACAATACATCAACAAACATAAAGCTTACCTGCTTCGTGAACAACATATAGTACACACTGAGATACATCTATTAGTAAATTAAACTTGCTTATGAGCCTTGGTAGTAATTCTTTAGTATCAGTTTTACTGTTCAGTCGAAGAGCCTTCGCGAGTCTTTCATTTCCTGCTTCAAAATAGAACCTCAGTGCCCCTTCATAATCCAAGTCCTATAATGGAATCGAGATATTGTGTGAAATAGAGGCTGCAAGATTGTATTACCGGATGTGGCTGTCGCCAAGTAACAGACCATATCCATGCCGGATTAAATTCAAAATGGAGCCACAGTTTCCTCAAAGACAGATCCTTCCTGTTTGAGAAGGACAAAACTATATGAAGCCAGATAATAGACTTGCACTCCCACGCTTAGTGATTGTCAGAATCTTAACAGACTTTGCTGCATATCATCAACAACTTCAAATTTATTGTATTAAAGGAGAAAAAGTAGTTTTCTTGGCTTTTTGAAATTTGAGGCAGGATAGTTGATGCAAGGCGGGAAACTGACAGATTTCCCAGTAGGCCACGCTCAGGAGATGATAAAATATTCATTTGCATCTTTTGCATGTACACTCTTCATGTATAACTCCGTGTATAATTCACTATTTTTGTTACAAATGAAATAAACAGTCGGTAGTTAGGATGGGTTTCAATGCTTTCCTGGTAGAGCTGGTTGCAATTCGCTCTTGTTTATAAAAATAAAGGTTATCAGATGATTGAGGCTCAAAGTCGCTGAAATTTAAAGAATAATCTAAGAATAATTCAAGGCTCAAGTTTCATCAAGACATAAGAATCTTCTGCATTCTACTTTCTGGTGTAATTTTGCATTATCGATACAAAGTATAAACTCTTGCTTGGTTTTTGATGTACAGTTTTTGATGTACACGTTTTGTATAAGAAAATCATTATCTTACCTGAGCCTCGATTTTCTTAACTTTTCCCGAAATTGAGCCATAGATTTTCGTAAATTTTTCTTAACATTTGCTAAAATAAACTTGCTAAAATGGTTTGCAATTTCGTTATTAATATTTTAGACTTGAATTTTAATTCCATCTTTAACATTTTGAATGCAATAACGACGAAATATCGAAATTTGGCCAATAAAAACACCAACTTGTGGAAATTGAGCCTGGTGATTTTCTTAAGATTTTGACCATTTGAGCTTCATATTCTTAAAAATTTTTTTCCTATAAAAAAACATGTATAAAATATCAACAAAGATTGGAATATGTTCCTTGAAGTTTTAGGAGAAGCTACACCTTTGGTATTTAAGAGTAATTTAAGAATAATTCCACTTTAGGTTCAAAATCAGAAAATTTTAAGAATACTGAGGCTAGGAATATGTCTGATGTTCTTGTAAAAGAGTGTAGTTCTTTTCAACATAAATTTATAAGATTAGAGTTTATAAGAAAAGAAAGGCTTAGAATCTTTGGGATTCAAGAATGATATAAAAATAATGCAAGGCTCAAGCCTCATCGAAGAGTAGAATTTCTGTGTATTTGAATCATTGTAATAATATTTTTCGATCAACCTTGCACTATCGTTGTAAATTTTAATGTTCTGCAGCACTTTGGTTTTGTTTTATGATGAAGTAGCATAACATCCTCTGAATATACTACTTTGATTTTCAGGCCAAGCAACACCTTAGGCACATTAGAATAATTTCAGAATAGTCTAAGGCTTAAAGTAAAAAAGACTTTAAGAATTCTCAGACTCAGTGAAAAATCTGATATTATTACAAAGAGTATCGCTGTTTCAGAAAATCTTTATTGTCTCTCCTAATCTACAGTTTTTGTAGGGCCTAGAGTCTCAATTGTACGTTCTTGTTTATGAAATTGCCTTGACATGGAAAATAAAATAACAAACATTTTCATTAATAACATAGAATAACTCACATTTTGAGTGACACGGAATGCACCGCCTTGATTACGATTGTTGTAGGCTGTAATTCTCTCTTTAAGTTCCTGCTTTTGATGTTCCAGTTCACTATCATCTGACTCATTGTCTTCATTTTCATCCTCAAGTTGTGCTTCTTCAGCGACGTGTCGCAAGTGCTCTAAAATTCTTGGATCTGACAAAATATTCGATGATGATTTCCTGGCAAAAAGTCCTTCTTGTTCAAGCAAAGCAGGTATTAAAACACGTTTAAACGCCATCTAACCGGGCTGTTCACAGCTTAGTAAGGACTGAAAATAGCTCATTTCACGTACCCAGCAAAATCACCTTTCGCTTCCAATTTGCAATAATAAAAATAACTTGATAGTTCGAGAGGTAGCCAAGATATCTGACGCATGCAAGAGCACAAAAGGCTTCGAGTAACTATTGAAGCGACATAACATGAGTACCAGATTGGTAATGAATACACTGAATGTGCTATTTGCTATTGGTTTGAAAACTATTTAAATATGCGATATCCCCCTATTCAGTTTAAGTTAATATTGACACCTGCAACTGCATTGTTTCTCCGCCAGTGGCGAGCTAATGTTGTAATTGGTGTTATATGCTATGTTAGAGATTTAGGCCATGTTGGTTCTGCAAAACAAATAGATCTCCTTTGGGGAAGAATTTTCAATGGATTCAAGTCCTTCAGTACATTTTTTTTGTTTTACATGCATCTTGTAATGTACATGCAGTGTATTGTTTCAAAATATCTCGCAAATGCTGTCTAATCTTAACAAGAGAGAAGTTTTAGGCATGACTAAGGATGGAAACATTGGAATGATCTGATTTCTGGACGTTGAATTAAAGACAATTTTATGTCGATGAACACCCAACCTATTAAAATAGGAAAAGTGCGCAACATTGTCTTTACAGCTTCTACATAAAAAAGAGCAAAAAGCAAAAAGTATGACACACAAAAATTCATCATGTTATAAATTTCATTGTAAAATTTCGCAACTTTCAGATGACACAATAAAACATCCAAATCAATTAGCTTCCCTACAGCAGGTTTCGATGAAAACACAGAAAATCTGTTACGCAATCGCAATTAATAGTAGAAAACTTTCCAAGATGATTTAGTAGGAAAATATAATCCCAGATCGAAAATTGCAAACTCCTTCGTAGATCTACTATTCTATATATCACAATAGGATTATCTATCGCCTTTGACAAATGCAACTCAATCAACTGATTGCAAAGTTAAGTTCCCCAAATTTTCGAAAAATACAAAGAAGGCAATTTATACTACATTTTGTGTTAAAAACAGACTGCATGTGTTTTCAAAACGTGCTTTTGAAATTAAAGGGAAGCTATTGGTTCACTATTAACAGAAGAACAAATAAAAAACAATTCAAAATTTTTGATGTTTACTGAATTTCACAACAGGGTGAAACCGAACTGACTACATACTCAGCAGCAAGGCAACTCCAGCCAGAGTCCATTTTGCTGGGTTTTCTTTTGTCTTTAGGAAAAAATTCCAAACATAAGTAGGTCCTCTTTGACGAGTTTTGTAAACTGGGCATTCATATACGTTTCTGAAATCTTGCTTGTCTACAGGTATGGCTCTTATTGCCATTACAGGCATCGCTGGTGTTAACTCTTTAAGGCGAGACTCAGCTATCATTCCAGTTTGGGTGTCCCACCTAGCACCCTCCATAAAAAGCCCATGAATGTATGCACCCTCACGAGGTGGTCCATTAAAATCCTCTTTTTGTTTCTTTGTCACATCAACCTGCAACGTCATACGATCCAAAGGCCACTCATTCTTCCTAGCCATGGATTGTTCAATTGCTGTTAGAAATGATTGAGGATTAAAGAGTCCTGCTAGCCATACTACATTTGGAAGGTTGAAGTCTGATGTCCATTGTTCGAGCTCTTTGATTCGCTGCAGCAAATCTAAAAACCAGGCAGCAAGTCCTTGCATTGATGGGTAAGCTAGCCGAGTCCACGACTCAGGAACTTGGTCTAAGAAGAGCGCATTGGACAAGTCCTCCATCGCAGTGCTTATCGTAAGTTCACCCTAAATGATCGAGAAGAATAGCATACTCAAAAAAGACAAATGATTTCATCATTGCAGATAATTAGCAATTGTCTATGAACTTGAATTAATTTTTGACTGTCAATCAATTCATTTCAAAACGATCAACATAATATCATGGAAGAAATGAGTCGTTACAGCTCTCAACTCAAATCAGCATTTCAATAAAACTGCCATTCAATTGGACAGAAGTAAGGTTAGAAGTCTGCAAAGATTTCAGTACAACTAGTGACTGGTGCATTGAGGTGATGAAATTCATAAAAATTTAAATGGAAATCATGAAAACAAAGTACCTTAAGACCGAGATCTAACTCCTTTAAGGAAATTTTCATTTCATTTGTCAGTGAATTCATTCTATCACATTCTTGCAAAGCAACAACCGTATATGGAGTTCTATCTTCCGCCTTCGCCATTAACTCAGGCATGTTGAATTCCTCGGGCAATTTCTCTTTGATTTCATCAAGGACCTGCTTGACCTATCAAAGAAGAGAATATGCTAGTCTGGTGTTTGTTGAATGAAGAAATCTGGCTGCAATGATGTTAGTGCTCTTTATCCAATGGAAGAAAGACCTATGCAAACCCATTACGGGGCATCCAATAATTGACGAAGGATATTCAAATTTTATACTCTAACACGGACAATTTGGTTGAAGGTGCCATACAACGAAACGAGGCCTACTAAGAGACAAGCATATATTTCACGCTTCTAGATAGCATTCTACGAGGGCCATTTGCGAAAACTAGAATTACTGAAGGCTTTGATTATCGACGCTTCATAAGACTCATGTTTTTTAAAGCTTTTGGGAGTAATTGAAATAAGCATCACAACAGAAGTCATTGTCACACTACGATGCATTTGAATCCATCAAGGTGGACATTATTCATATAGAGAAAATCTCACAAAATGCGGAAATGATGTCATTCCATCTGAAAATTAATGAGGTTTATAAAAGAGTAGGAAAATCATTTTGAAGTGAGAGCTCAATAAATAAATAAATTGCAGATATAAAATGTAAAAACTGAAACATATAATAAAATATTATAAAATACTTTGTCTTCTCGAGTTTGACCACCACTTCCCATGCCGCCAGAATCTCTAGGTTGTAATTCAAGTATTGTTTTAAAAAGATTCTCTGAAGTAGCAGTAAGGAAACCGATTTCAGCATTTGGGTGCAGGCCATAGAGGTAAGGGCTCTCAGGAGGGAGAACATCATCGATGTATTGATGATAACCCTTGTAATCCATATTTGGAGGAATTGGGAATCCTGGACACAAGTTCAATTCACCATCGAGCTGAAAAGAATGAACACGAGGTTGCAGATATTAATGAAATTCAACCAATGCACAAATTAGAGCAAAAAAGACCACAAAAGACAATAAATGCAATGCGCAAAACACAAAAAAAACTAACTCATCATAAACAGAAAAAATGTATCAACAAACAACATGAAAAGTGCACTGGGGGATTCCTTACCATTTCAGGTTTCATATACTCTTCCAAGTATGTTCGACATAATCTTCGATCCCAGTCGTCCGTGATGTGTCCGCCATACATGATTTCTCCAAAAAGGTATCGTAGATCTGTCCATGGAACCTAAAAGCGAATTTTTACGGATTGAAAATTTATATTGTTGATCAACACCTAATAAAAATTGAAAAGGGATGGGTGGCAACTTCGAATTAAAAGCGGTAAAAATTGAATGAGCGCAAAAAGCATTCCAAAAGTGGGGGAGGAGTAGAAGCAAAAAAGGAGCAATTCTGTAAGTTGCGAAGGGGAACTTTACCCAAAATTTAGCACGTACCCCCATGCCTACGAATAATAGCACGTACCCCCGTGTTTGATTGACACAAAGTGGTATTATTAGATAAAGTGCAAAAATAAAGAAAAATAGAAAATACAATAATTTACAGTAACCTACCTTCGAATTAGCTTCAAGATAATTATATAACACATTGACACTGATTGTCAAATCACCAGTATTGAATGGGTATCCTCTGTTCCAGCCTTGTGGTCCGAATTTCCGTCTCTCAGCAACGACAGCGTGAAAATAGCAGAGAGAAAACAAAATACTTTTGAATTCATTTTCTCTTGAACACATCTCCAATGTTTCCTAAAGATACAAGTCAACCCATAAGTCAAAGCAAGATACTACGAAATAACAAACACAAAATAGGTAAAAACCAGAGACATTAACAATTAATGAATGATGGACAGCGACTATGACTAAGACTGATGGACAATGAGTACCTGACTAAAATTGTCCAGAGATTTGTGTAAATTAGCGTGCATTCCCGTCGGCGGCTCATTTGTGATTTTTATTGAAATTTCTAGAATTCCTTGGGGTATAATGTGTCCTGCTGGAGTTGGTGCTGGTTCAGCAGACATGTATACTCGATAGTTCTCATTACTTCCTGCTGAATATAATTCAAGGCTTTTGTCCAATGTTGGCAACCATTTTTTCACCAAATGTATATTCTAGAATTAACAACAGCCATTCAGATGAAATAAAACTGCTTTTTCGAGAATATATATTCATATAAAAATCAAAGGAACTACAACACAAAAACGTAAGGTTAACAGATGGAAAACGGAAACAAAAACAGAAACAAAAACTGACAAGAAAATTGAAATGAAAGCAGAAACCAAAGATAACCATTGTTTATATCATTCTGTGCTTAAAGCGCAGTATTTGAAAGCAACAAATACGCCTCGAGAAGACTTGCAGTAGCTACCATCTGAAAAATTATATTCGAATTAAAAGGCAAATTTACCTGCAAGACAACCCAATGTCCTTCCTTGGCTGCCAATTCAAGGGCTTGTTCAGCAACTACTTCCTGGCCCTGTGACAAAAAAATCTCAATGAAACCGAAATAAATGTTTATACAACACTGAGCAAAGACACTAATCCATCAATTCTGAGCATTTGTCTTCATAATTTCATCCTATTACATTCCAAAATGTTCATTAGCAAATGTCTGAAATTCTGGGATGGACATTGACAAAGTTGAAATAAAACAAATCATGAATCGAAAGTCCCACCTGACCAAGTGAAACATTATGCAGGTTTTTGTTATCTGTTGTAAATCCAATCTTTTTTCCAAGAGCCTCTACATCCTTCAATGGATCTACCCCTGGTGACAAAATGAAAAAGATTGGGGTGCCTGGTCCACTTTCTTCAAAGGATTTGGCAAATTCTATTGTACGCCCCTCCACATATTTGGATCCAAGTTTTTCTTCAACAAAATTCCTGGAAAAAAATTAAAATGCTTCATATTGGATAATATAATGATGAGGTTGGATGAAGGAAAAAGTTATGTCCTTCCTGAATTACAAAAGATTTGTAATTACGTCAATACTCGAAAACCAAGCTAAATATATTGGGTAAAAATAGGACCCTAACACAAATGGATGAATAAATCACAGAGATGAAATGAAATGAGAGAATTTCTTACTTAACGGCGTATGTCATTCTGTCAGGTCTCAACGCTCGTAACATACACAGTTTTTGCAGTGATGACTTGTTCTTCCACTCTTGCGGGAACTTCTCCTTTTCAGGACATTCACTTTCAACAAACTTTTTCCATCTTTTTGCAGATCCTTCGATGTCCCGATCCAAGTTTCTGAATTCCTCCATTCCACTTAAAGCCTATAGTATATGATATATGATTATCATATATGATATATGATATATGGGTATATGATTATTATATGTAGGCATATTTTAAAACTAAAGAAGAAATGTGCTTGATAAAAGCCAAGCAAAAAATAAGTTAAAAATTTACAAGCCAAGTCAAACTATTAAGCAAAAGCTCTAAGCAACAAAATTCCGGTGCAACAAAATTCTACTAAATGAAAAAATGAAAAAATTTTGCCAGGAAGAAAAAAATTTATCCGTTCAAGAATCAGCTGTACGAAGATCAATGTTACTAAAGCTACTTTCCCAAAAACCTACCATTAAGAATTAGGCGGTCTTAATTAATAGTCAAAAAAATCTACTTCTAGTCAGAAGTGATGGAACAATAGTTGAAAAAAGTATTTGAATCACCTTTATTCCACCCCAACATGTGTTTGACAGGAAATCAACTGGGCTTGAATGTGTTAAAACAACGGGAAAACGTAACAGGAACTCAAGCTCGGCTGAATTGATTTCTTTTTTCATCAGCAAAATCTATAAATGAAAAGTACCAAGAGTAAAATATGGTGAAAAATTGACAGGATGATCAAACATGACAGGGTGAGATTTGATGGAAAAATAACATGAAATAAGAGTGAACTTGAAAACAGCCCAAAATGTTCTAATGAAATATGCAAGAAAACAAGTGCAAAAAGGCAAATAAGATAAAAATAATGAGAATTTACCTGAAACGCGACTTGAGCCGTGAAAATGAGTTTGTCTCTCTCAAACAACCCTCTTGTTGTGTAAATAAACACAGAAAATGTGATACAATCAATTAAGTTATTAACACGTTGCACTACTTCACTTGAAGGTTCGGCCTTCTCAATCGCTTTCTCGAAAACCACGCTAAATGCCTGAAAGTGAAGAAAGAGTGATTGAATTAAACAATAGAATTAAAAGTGAATCAAATATCCCAAAATGATCTTAGCTTAAAATGTAAATTTCCGAAGATCATTTTAGCTTCAAGTGTAATGGTCGGGAAGGTAATCTCTTACCTTGAGTGAAAATTGATAAATAGGATTGATTTTATTCAAGTCATTCAGAATGAAATACAAAAGCGAGGCTCTGGCAGCAGCTGGTCTGTAAGCCTCTCTAGCTTCGTTGATCTTCACTTCGGTAACTTTTGCCTCCTTCGCTTTCACCTCTATCTCTGCAGCAGTTCGCTTTGTAGTTTCAAGATTTTCAACAAGCGCATAGTCTCCTAAAAAGTTTCCACCTGCGGCTGATAGACGTGAAAGCAGAGAATCTTCTAATTCCTTTAGAGTGATAGTGAACTGATTCTGTTGTTGAGTCAATTCCGCCTGAAAATATGAAGAAAAGTTGGAAAAATAAGTGGAAAGCGTCATGTAAAAAGATTTTAAATGCCTAGGTTAAAAAACAGCTCTGTGTCACCAAGGAAAGCTCTCAAGAGAAATAACTTACATAGAAAAAAACATGCACTTTTGATTTATAATCTTCATTTATGTTTAATTCAATAATCACTAAAAATATAATAAAAGATTTTAATAATTTTGCAGTGTGAAATGAAAAGTTGTCTGTAAGATATCTTGAGTGAAAAACATGCACTTTCACCGCTCATATGGATGAGCAGCATCCGCATCATTTAAAAGCATCACTGAGAAAACCAGAACAATTATCAAGCATATCTATCTCTAAAATATATACCTTAGTTTCCTCGAGGTCTGGTCGTTCCTTAGCAACAACATTTGCCAACAACTGATCTTCAAGACCCTCTCGCGTTACAGTAAAATTGATCAGCGTAGTCTGTGCCTGCATCTCAGGTTTGTAATGAGGATTTGCAAGTTTGGTTTGAAGAATTAATCTGAAGTTTGGGTGATATTCAACCTCTTTATCGCCAATTTTGATGTATCTGTGGGAAATAAGGTTTCATTGCTTAGAGAGAAGGAAATTCTCACATTCTGTAATATTTAAGAAAGTGCCTTCTGATTTTTCAAGAAGGTTTCCAGAAGGGATCTGAAATAGTACACATTCCTCGAAGTTCTTAGAAACTTGCTTTGTACTCATTCCTAACAGTTTGCATACAAAAAAAAACATCACTTGGGACCAATGACCCTTTTAATGTACACCAGACAATGCATCGTGTACATACCTGCCCTTTTTAATGGTATTACGTCCAATAATTGGATCTAATACAGGATCCAGAGACTCTCCAATATTTTCAATCAAGACACAATCTCCATTGCTTACTGCGTTTTCAATCTGATCAAGGTAACTGCAAAAAATCGATAGGAAAGAAATGAAATAATGACAAGAATTTTGCATAAAGTTTGCAATAATGACTAAAATAGACCATAAAATGCAAAATATTTGACACCATTAGCATTGGTCAATAGCACGGCAATTATCAAATGAAAAGAACCAAAATAAGATTGTCAAGCGCATAGCAAATACCAAAGGTAAATTTAAATAACTTCACATCGGGGAGGTTTTCTATCTTTTCTAAGTAAAATTCTCATAAATGGTAAAGTAAAAGCATAGAAATTCACTAACAGAAAGTGACTGCTTCTATGAACACAAATCAAAACAGAAAGCTTACCCTTTGTTGCCAAGTTTGACGACTTTCAAATCCTCTCCTTCCTTGGTTTTAATCCATTTAATACCCTGAAGCTGCGGATCGATCATGAGGGGCCATCTTTCTGCATTGACGAGGATGGTTGCATTTTCAGTCGACATTCTGTCACTGGGTAAATTTTCGTTGTTCCATTGTGCAACAGTTGCATTGTCTGTCAAAAGGCTTAGGACATCCAAATCTTGAGTTAATGGAATTGGAACCTGCAATGGAAGACAGTTAATGTGCTTACATTGTAAAGTAAAATTATATAGGAAATATCAACATGATATATCCAAAAAATTAACCTTAATTAATAAACATAGATAAAAAAGCGTGAGACACACACAAGAGGCAGGATAAAACAGCCAATTACCTTTAGACTGCCAATGAACGACAACCATTTCTGATTTAATAAATCCTTTCGATAACTTTTTGAAAAACTTCCAACATATGATATAAAGGCTGATGTTAATAAAACGTCACCCGGTAATGTCGTTGCTTGCTCTTTGAACTTCTCAACGGCTTCAGCCCAACGAACATTCTCAGATGCAAGACCACCTACTAACCGATTGGCCAAATTGATTGTCTTTGCTGTGTTGTCAGCCTCTTCTTGGCATTTAAGCTTCTCCGCAGTAGCTTTTTCAAATGATGCTGTCAGCTCAGCTAAACTATCATCTAGTTCCTGAAAAAGATGTACAAAGCTGGTACAGCCAGGGCCTTTGGTGCATAGAAAAGAAACAGACATCAATATCTCCTAGTCATGGCACGGGTAATCCTTAATTAATTAATGAATCTATAGTAATTTCTTCGTACTTCTAGAACCCTCATGATTTGAAAAGTTACTTCATAAAACACCAGCTCTCAGTGAAACAAAATTTGCTGTTTTAAAACTCAAAGAATATACAATATTAGGTTTGACCAAATTTTACAAAAATCTTGATTTATATATTAAGGAGAGAATTATTACCTTAATCTTTGCTTTGATTTTTGATAATTTATCTTCAGCAGCAGCAAGCTCAGCATTTGCTTGGGCTAAAGATAATCTCTTGGGTTCTACGTCACAATAAACATGGTAAAATCTGATGACGTTGATTGTCCATGCGCAGAGTCCTCCGGCAGCGAGAGATTTACCCTTGACAAGATCTGAATCAAACTCTTTGTTATCCAAGTACGTTTGTACAGCTTTTAAATTTGATTCATGTATATTTTCTTTATCATAATTTAGAAGCTGTTCCAAAAATCCATCAACCTAAAAACATAAGATAACCAACGAAATAAACAAATGAATGAATGGATAAATGCATGGGTAAAGGAATGAATGAATGATCAAATGAATGCACTTCTAACAAAGAGCAAAAATGATGGGATACTCTATTCTACCTTCAAGAGCTCACCATAGAAGTTAAAATCATCATAAATAGTTGAACACTTGAAAAGGCAAATCCCAGACTCTGGTAGCTCGGCAAACTAAAACGGTGTTTTAAAGACAAAAAGAAAATCTTCAAGAAGTCTTCGCCATATTGATATAAAAAGATGATTCTTACTTTTGCCATCATGACTTTCGCAGCTTTCCAGCTCTTATCCTTTGGTATTTTATTTGGAGGTGCAAGCAGGCACATGACAGCTGATGTTACATTAACAACGGCTGCTGGAGGAGAACCGAAAGATTTCAATTCAGTAAGGTTATTTTTATTAAGAGTATTCAAAGCCTCCTGCGCAGCAATCAATGCTGGCTCTGCTTTTGCCAGATCATCTTCGCATGATTTTTGCTTCTCAGCAACATCCTTTGCAATCACAGCAACTTTCTTTTCTTCATTATCTGCAAATTCCTTTTCTTTACTAACTTTTTCTGTTTCTACACCTACTTTCTGAATAAGTTTATCAGCATCCTCATTCTTCTGTTGCAATTCCACCTCCTGCGCAGCAAGCTTCGCTTTCAAATCGTCAACCTGCAAACACAATTTGTGATTACAATTTAATACAGGCAATTTAATGAAAATATCCAAAAATACCTAAACTACAAAAATATTCTTCAGCAATCAAATGATTGGAACTAAATGATATAACTTAATTGGTAACGTAGAGAGTAAGGTAAGTAAAGAAACCTGCATGTAATTGTGAAATAAGGTGATAAAATGTTTTACCTGTGATGCAGTGCTCTGTAGTTTGGTGAGTCCATTTTCTAATCGCTCCATACTTTGAAGAAGTTCTTTACTTTTACGTTTGACTAAATTCTGATACAACTTTATCTATTGAATGAAAAACTTGGCATGAAAAATCTCTCAAAATATCACTCCACAAATCAGACTGAATAATCTGCTAAGAAACAGCTGCATACAAGCTATTGCTGAAAATATTCTCGTTAGAAGATGTGAAAATGAAAATTTGCATTGTATGGTATAAGAAATATGATAGAAACCTGCTCAAGGAAACTCTTTGGAGTTGTGTAATTATATCTTCGTTCATTCAGAAGATAAAGGTGGCTCATTTCATTGACGCTTGTATGCACGTACGCCATGAACTGTGCAACTGAATGCTTTTGGTCAACCTGAAACACAAACGAATGTACATATAGTTATAAACTAAGGTTTTAGTATAACTATTGAAATTTTAACTAAAATCACAAATTTACAACATATACAGTTTACTGTACCATTCAAAGCAGGAAAGAACATAGAGTCATTTAGTCCCCACTTTGAATGGCACATTTAAATTCTTTAACCATGTAAAATTAAAAGTTAAAACTAGTTTGGTGCCAATCAATGCAAAACAAGCTTTGTTTCTATTCTTTGAAAAATCATTCTGTCTTAGAGCATCTATGGATCTGTTTGTTATTTGGCACTAAACTAGTCGGAAGAACATACAAAACTAAAAAAGAAATAAAGGGGGTTGCTGTTGTTTACATTCATATCATTCAATCCAGATGCTTTGTTGCTTCAATTAAGAAGACTTTCGCTTCAATTATAATTCTTATTTTGAATTACATTCAAGTCATGACTTCCAAACAGAAGCAAGTTACATTTGTGTCCATTCCCATTGTATTTATACCAGAGATAGTAAGCTGACACTGCAGATTCAATTACATAATGATTAGTGAATTAAGCTGACACTGTATATTCAATTAAAGAATGATTTCAAACAAAATCAAAATGATTGTTACCGGCACTTGTTCTGTTTCTTCCAAGAATCTCCTACTCACTGACACGAGTGCCTCTTCAGGCCATTCATGAAACCAATCAATGGCCGTACAGTTAGTCACAGCAGGGAATTTTCTGCTTCGAACGCGTAAAGTAGTTCCAACTGGTGAAAAGCAGAGCACTACCTAAAACATCACAAAGATTTGCTTCGATTAAATTGAGCTAATGAGCTATGCGATTAGACAGTTCCTAATCTCTTAATATTTCTGATAAAATGTAAAGGTATTACGTAAAATTCAAGGAAAGTAGTTTCAATGTTAACTGTAGGTTGTGTAATGAAAAGATTGACTGTCAAAAGCATGGGGCTAACAAACTGTGCAGCAAGACGACCATGCTATAAAATCAAGGCCAGAATGGTGGAGCAAAATGCAACAAATCCATGAAATTTTGTTCGGGTTACCACATTACAGTGAAAGAACTTCGCAAAAACAATAGATGCATATCTTAAATCCATTCTCTCACCTTCAATTGTCTTCTCACTCGTTCTATAAAAAATTTCCAACAATTTTCTCGTGTATCTTGTAAACCAGATCCTTTGACTTCGTTGCGTAGACTAGCTATAATATTCTCAACTTCATCATCAGGAAATAAACCTGGAATCTCACCAGATGCAAGTAAATCATTGATCAGGACAAGGAACTGTTCATCTGGCACTTGGGCATCCGTTAGTAGAAAAACGGTTCCAACGTTTTTCAATCCCGCTTTAGTTGATAGCATAGCAAGATCAATCTACCAAAGGTGAAAATAGAGGAGAAATTACTTCCTTCCCCTGCAATACTATAAGCAAATAATGATAGGTTTATACAGTGGTTTAGAAGTGAATTGATAGCAAATGATTGATAGCAAAGGATTGATAGGAAGGATTGATAGGAAGGATTGATAGGAAAGGATTGATAGCAAAGGCTTGATAGCAAATGATTGATAGCAAAGGGAGCTCTTTTTGAGGATACATTTTATTAGAAACTGAGACTTTGTGTAGCTGGTTATATAAGAAACTGTGAAAAAGATCCAGTAAAGGTTTGTTAGTCAAAGCTTGGAGGATGCGACCAACATTCACACCCTCTCCCTAATCCAATCCTATGATTTTATACATTTTAGCACTTATTAATAAAACGCGAGAGAATATTTGTAAATTTCAAAAGTAATATAAAAAGAGGAACTAGGACTCTTCAAGAAAGAAAAAATCAAGAATGAACGGCTGAATTGGAAACTTTTGATTCACCTTAAGATCTGCAACACCATATCCTTTTCTAAGTGTAATCTGGAAGACTTCTAAGGCACTTATATACGCCGCAAGTCTTGCCAAACTTTGCTTGCCACTTCCACCAACTCCAACGAGTAAGGCATTACCTCTTGGTGATTCTAATATGCGATTTATACGGCAGCTGCACTCAAAAAAAGAGAATATTTAATATCTAAGGGCAACGTGCAGCTTGGTGAAATTGAAGTGATGCCAATTTTTCAAATAAGGGAATTGCATTCAACAATGAACAAGTGAAATCATTTCTCATAGTCGTTTACAAAATATAAAAATAGTTTCAACAACACATATTAAGTAGTACTCTATCATTGAGTACGAATCATACATTAAGTCATAAAACACGCGCATCGTATCGTAGGTCCATAGCTAACAACAATGCTTTCTAAATGTACATACACATGTGCCATTGCATCTTCAAAAAGTACAAGGTTCATCGCAGCATTTACTTCATTGTAACTGTCCAATGCTTCAGTTAATATTTTGCTTAAACTTTCCCATGTGCTACAAGCTAAATATCTTGGTTCTCCAACACCAGATGAAAAATGAGAATAAATCAATGGTTTAGCACTCAAAACTTCTTCTTCAAAATCCTGAATAAAAGAATCGAAATCACATTAAAAGATAAGTTGCACTTGGAGTTCTATTTAGGTATCTGATGAACTGCATAAAATAATGATATGGAGTGTTTTGGTTTCCATTTAGTACTCTATCAGTAATGACAAAATAATAGATAATCTTTACTACAAACCAATCAAAGATCATGATAAATAAACCGCGCTTCATTGCAAAATTATCACTAACGCTCTCAAAGATGTAGAGGAACTATAAAATTACCTCAAAGAATTTTCGATTGAAATCCAACTGAATCTTGTCGTATTGGTCAAGGTCTTGGTTATCGACAAGTTTGTCTTTATAAACTCGATTACATTCATGATTCCACAGCCTTATCAAATCCAAAGGGGATTTCAAAGAATCCGGAGTTGAGAATAATATGCCCTTGAGAAAAATAACAAAATAAACATAATAGATATAAATCAAATAAATATGAATTGCATCAAAAATGTGACAAAAAGAAAGTGTCATCGCATCGGGAACTGAATCTCGTTTTTAATTCTTCTTTGCCATACTTAATGTGGTAACGGGTAGATAGTGTTCATCTTATAAATTAAACAGACAAGTCTAAAAATCTACTTGGTTAAGGAATGGACAGGCAAGAACTGGTGAAGGGAGAACTAAAACGCAAATAAGCAGCCAATAACATGCAAATTCAAATGGAAAAATCATGCTACCTGAAAAATATTTGACAGATCCCTTAAATTGAAAATATAGTGGAATTTAATTGCAGTTGGGAGGAATGTTGCCGTAATCTGAAAAGAAAAGTAAGAATATTAGTGACAAACACTAAAATGAAGGCTTCACATAATGCCTGCAGGTTTCAATTAACGCGTGCAGGCTTCAATTAACGCGTGCAACAAAATTACTTTAGCATGCTCAATAAGGTGATGTAATTGCAAATTTAGTCGTAACGGTTTGTTCAGTCAGGTCAAATAGATACTCTATACCTCCTAAAGAAAATAAACGTCTTCAACAACAATAACAACAGTTCAAAATAATGCTTATTACCTTCGAATTCAAAGCAATTGCTGCCTCAGTGAGTCTCTCTGATAATTTTAAAACTGATCCTCCTATGCTCTGATTGGCTAAGTGACCAGTTAGAATGCTCAGATAAATTGTTTTAAGGGCATCAACTCCTGGGAAACTGAGTGCAAATACGCAAAAATGACGCTGCAAGGAAAATTGAGCACTGTGAAGAATCAAACAAAAACCAAAAGGAAAAAATGACAAAAACATTTCAAAAAAGCTCAAAAAAGAAATAAAAAACAAACTTCTCGTAAATTAGAAAATTAATTGCTGATTTAAGATGAAAAAAATGCAAACCATTAAATTTTGAAAGTGACAATAGATTAAAAACAAAGTGGAACCTACTTGCAATCTTGGATTAATTGTAAAACTACCAGCCGTCGGATTCATGCAAGAAACGTATTGGCAATTATGAATGTCTTTCAATGTGAGCTTTTGTCGATCATACCAATGTGTATAATCCAAATGCTGTCTTATAAGAGTATGTGGTTGTACTGTTCCGTATGTATCAACCTTGATGAAAGAAGAAACATAAGGAAAAATGGTTGCAAAGTTTGTTGCGAATTGAAATGAAACTGGAAAAAACACAATAGAGCATTGAAAATGACCACTGAAGCACTGTAGCTTATGATATGTATTCATGGCATACTCAGGACGGCAAAGGCACGGTGTGAAGAAATAACAAGAGGTTATAGGTGAAAATAATACCTCTGGCATGTTCATATCATCGATGAAATAAATGAGTTTCTTCGTTCCAGGTGGTCCATAATTTCGACCTGCTTTCTTTTCTAACGGCTTCTCAAGAACAGACTGAAGCATTGCCGATGTTGTATAGTAATTGAATGGCACGTTGGCAACCATCGTTACGTCTGGATCAAGGGATGCAAATTTATCACCAGCAAGGACTGTTTTACCGACTCCAGCATTACCAACTAACATTACAGGTCGTCGAGTCTCCATCAATAGGTCGATGAAGTAACGGACACGAACAGTTTCTGACGTATGAACGAGAACCGCCTAAAGAATTAAAACATTCATCATTTCATTTATACAAATTAAGAATTCAGCAGCCAAATACAGAATACTTCATTGATATGGATGGTGTAAGGCCACCCCAGGGATGTGCCCCCACGCCCCCCATCGGCACATCCCTGGGCTACCCTTATCTCATAAATAAGAAAAGTATATACGTGCTAAACTATCAAATAATTAGTCCAATTAATGTCAATGGAAAAATCTTAACAAACAGGTTTCTTCATCAAAATGGAAAGAAATCTAGAGACATTAAAATTACATAGAAGTAAGCTGAAACATAACAATATAAAGTGAATAGAAAATATGCCTTAAACAAACCTGCAATGGAATTTCTGGGTCATACTCAAATTTCTCCACTTTCTCATTCCATGGAATAAATTTATGTGTTTCATCGTCAATGTGGTAGTCAAAAACTGTCCCAGCAGAGGGAAATTTAATGGTCTTGAATTCTGTTACCCACCATTTGGAAAATTCTGTTCGGTAATCTACAAGCTAGAAATATTATAAAATGGTGATAAGGTATATTTTTTCATTTGTTCAGCCTGCTTCTTTCACCCAATCAGGAGCATAATTGCTAAGAACTGCACAAGACGCTAACTTCTCGAGGAAAATTGGAATTTCCGTTACCTTTTGTTTCAATAAATCGATTAAAGCACATTTGGATATGGGTAGCCATAATTTGCCAGTTTCAAATTCTGAACGAAGTTCTTGCATAACACAATAATAGAAAATAACTTTACCTGGTCCTGGAACATACTTCCACCAAATGACCACACGGCAGCGAACACGAAATACAGCTCATAAAGCTCTTTATTGCAGTCAGGTGGAGTATTTTGAGGTGTGAGAAGACATTCCAGCAAATAGCATAACGTCTGGACCATGGATATATCTGCAATAGGTGTTATCTTCTTGAAACGAGAACGCAGCGTATCCAGGCATGTAGGCACATATTTATCAAATAAAATCTGCAAATTTGCTTTTTCTGATTGAACTTCTCTTGTATCAATCCAACTCTGAACGTACCTGCGTAAAACAATTAATAAAAATTGGTTGACTTCTGAGAAAATATTTCAAGATTTTAAGGACTTTCACTCACTTGTAGGAAAATGAAGCTTGGCAATAAATTTGAGTACTAGAGCCACCACGACGAACAACATAGTAGGACCAAAATCAGAAAGACAGATTAAGTTTATATAAAACTTATCACTGAGAAATAATACTAATTATTAGACAAAGACATGACAACTAGAAGAATCCTACTAGAATGATTTGGTACAAACTCATCCCATCTTCAGCTAGGCAAGAATGGTAAAAACGGAGCTTTATAAACTAACAGTATAAATAAGTTGAAATGCGAGAGTAAAAAAACAAGACAATCAAACGGAAGAAAATGAGGCAGAAAATATCTAAACAAAGAAGTAGATGATAGAGAGCAAGGAAACAAGAATGATTATTCTTGATGAATGATTAAGTGTGGGGCGATACCTAAGCATAGTAGGCTTTCGTGTATGAGCGAATCAAGTTCAATATTAATTTATTTAAAATAAAAAAGTTCTAGATGGAAAAACAATTATAATTGTCATTAATATGATCCCTGTCTGATCATGCAAAATATGATCCCGAAATCCCTGTCTTTTTATGCATCGTCTTTCTTTCCTAGATTATAAAAATGCCCCATTTTCTTTTTCTTAAGCGGCTGAAGGTGGGACAAACTCATCCAGCTACATTCTACGAGGATTCGTCTAAACATGGATTTTTTAAAATAATTAACTTTCATGGTTTCATCAAATAATTATCATAGATTTGCCGATTACTTTCTCAAAGATAAATTATCAATAAATTTGAGCATTCTTTCGGGCATTGATTCTCAAATTGTCATTCATCATCATTCGTCGTGGCTATCACATTGTCATTCGTCGTGGTTCTCGCCTCAACTTTAAATCATGGCAAATATTAAAACAATTCATTTTAGCAAAGCAAAAGCAAAATTTTCAAATTACTCAGAACTTCTCTCCATGATCTTTAAAATGCTAATGCTACTTAGTACCTAGTTCATAAAAAAATATATGGTAGCTAGGGATGTTGCCAAAGTAGAGAATGGACAGAGTTGATGGGCGGTATTCACTAACAAATGTAAGCTAATAGACCTCATTAGATCTCATTAGATCTCATTAGACCTCATTAGATCATACAATCTCTAAATTAGTAAAGAATGAGAATACGCACGGATTCCATCCAACGTCAGCGTAATTCAAGAAGAGAATTCCAGCTCGAGAAACCGTAGCAGGTGTAGCTGTTTTCAAATGTCCAATTTCAAAAAGAAGCCTCATAGATGGTGTCAATGGAACCCTTTCATTGCTTGCCAATGTGAGAACCTGATGGAGATAATAACGAACAACTGTCTGATGGAATTTTAACACAATTTTATGAATTCAAACTTGCTGTTATGATTGAGATAGCGTACAAATCAAACTAAAGTTATTCCATTAAGCAGCAAAACATTCATGTTTCCATCTTTTACTGCCAAAGAGACAATACTCAATGGAACACCCTTACAGGAAAACACACAGCATATTGATTGACATATTTCATGGTGTGACTTGTCAATTACCTTATTGTCATCCATAACTGTGTTGAGTGATTCAATCCACATAGGGTCTATATCTCCATCAAGCACTATCCATTTTGGAGAATCGTTGCTTATGTTTGAAAGATCTCGCATGACGGTTGAGAACAATCCTACAAAAAAAATAAGCTTTCAGAAGAAAAAATTTTACATCAAATTAGAAGAAAAATAATGAAAGATATCACTTGGATGCTCGGAGAAAATATCATACTAAATATGGTTGGGTTTTTATGTGAAGATGGTATGATAAAAATTGGTACAATGATATCATATAAAATTGTACTGAATATTCTAGAAATTTTAAGATTGATGCTGCCTGTCTAGCTTTTGATTTTACATAGCAAAGAAAACCAGATGCAGGATAATTTTCTTGTGTAAAAATAAACAAGCAAAAGACAAAGTGACATCTATCAGAAACATTCAAACAGAAATCAACACCTGACTCTTATTGTCAGTTTAAAACAAAATAACTCAAATGGTTCAACGGTAGTATCCTTACCATCTCTCCACTCTCTGGTCGCTGGATTTATGAATCCAAATAGTTCGTCATTGGTCACAGCTTTCGGATTGATATCATGTAAGTAAGGTTTCTTTTTCATATTGAAATATGCCTTATTCAAAGTCTTGATAACCTGCAAACATTAACATCCCGTTATTTGAAGCTCTTCATAATGCAAAATGAAAGGGGATGTTGAAAAAGCAGTATGAAAAAATAGAAAAAAAAACAAAAGAAATTATTAATTATACGCTTCACTAAAACCAAATGAAGCAAAAATTAACCTGCGTCTTTCCAGTTCCAGGGGCACCAATAACAAACACTGAATGCCTGACTTCCAATAATTCCTGCAGTTGGACAACTTTCAAAACAAAACTGTCTTCTGGTTGAAGTTTCAAATCCTGTAAAGAGTTGTACATGTAATAAGATAGTTCATTGATGATAGAAACTTACATCAAGAACGGACATGGCTGAAAGCAACAGAAATAAAAACAAAAAGCTGTCTTCTAAAAAATTAATCTATATTTTACATTAGCAAGTCAGAGATGGAAGCCAAAAAAAATAAAGAGAAGCAGAGAAAACAGAAAAGGCTATTTATTTATAGATCCCATGAGAAGCGTGCAAAAATCTAAAGAAGATGTAGCAACGAAAAGAAAAAAAAATGGGGCATAGCTTACCAAAGCTGACTTTTTGACAGTTGCTTCAAAGTCAAGATCACGCTTTCTTGGCACATCTGTTGCTGGGAAAAGATCACCAATCAATCCCATAAAGACTGGAAGATCATCAGTTACGATTTTTGGGATATTGAAGTCACGAAGGGCACGCATTAAGACCTGTTCTTCTGGACGATTTCTATCACCTCTTTTCAGGGATCCAGCAACAACTAAGACAGACTTGATAGCGCGAAGACCCCAATCATAATGGTCCTGACGAAGGCAATTATAAAGAATTATAGACATATAGTCAAGAACAAAATATACAAATTATAAATACTTAATAAAGATCTGCCATCTAAAATTGATGACAAGTCAATCCTAAAGCTTACAGAATTAAAATTTTATCAGAAAACTGAGCTGCTGCCTTCCATATTCAATGAGTATTGCTGCCTTCTGCACTCAAATCTCATCAAAAATTGAATAAACTGGAATATTAAAGAGTGGTACATAGTAGCAATACACTGGGTGATAATATCCAGCTTACCTGCTTTGATAAAAGCTCTTTGCAAAGAGTGTAAAGTGTTATGAATTTTCTTGCAAGTAGTCTGGCATCCACAAATCCTTCAGCTACAAGCATAATCTCGCAAATGAGCTCAAAGTCAGGAACAACCATAGCACAAGGCCTGAAATGTAAATGGTTATTTGAAACTTATGATGGGGAAGATCAAGGAAATCGTCAATATATCTGGATAATCAAATACGGTTTTCACACAATATTACATAATGCCCTTACAAAAAATTATAAGTAGAACGAAGCACAAGAATTAGAAAAAAACTGCAAAAACTATAAAAACAATGAAACTACCTAAAGAGAGACTTGAGGTTTTCAGGCAATTCGGTTCTACCAGCATAGCCAGGATTCATAGTGATGAAAATCCCAACAGTGTGTATGATTGAAATTTCAACTCCTTGAAAGATGAATCTACTCTTACGGTCACGAATGGCATCCTGAACTGATTTAACTTGAACAGCAATGACAGATAGCACTTCGATTGAAATTCTGTTAAACTCGTCAAAGCATCCCCAGGCACCCGTTTGTGCCAAGCCTTTGTAAATGTTTCCGCAACTCTGAAAAGTAGGGTAATGTCAAGATAATTACTGTTTAAGAAGTAGTGATACTAATTACAAGCAACTAATTAGCATTTCCAATTCATAAATATTCCTACAAAGCAATTCCTAAAAGGTCAAGTTCTCTCATTAAAAAAAGTTTTGCACTCATTTGTACAATGCTATTCAATGCAACATACCTTGTAGTCCATTTGCTCTGAACAGTTGAAAACATATACCATGATTCCTAATGCTCTACCAAGGTCTTTTGTCGTCTCAGTTTTGCCTGTACCAGCAGGACCAGCTGGAGCACCACTCATAGTCAGGTGGAGAGACTGGGTTAAAGTGATGTAGCACCTGCATAAATTCAAATTAATAATAATCAATCACTTTGTCTATGAAAAATAGAAAAAATTTACTAGAACTTAAATAAATTTCTCTTTTGGAGATGCAAAATAATGTCCTGGGATATTTAGCATTGCTTTCATCTTCCCACCCATTATTCGTACATACTCATAGCCATAAAGCACTTTAAACTATTGTAATTCAAAATATTTCAACGTACCTGTCAGTCAATGGTGTAATGACAAGACGAGGGGTATTTCCAAGATATTCATACGAATATTTAAATTGTGCATCACAGATATTTGCAAAGCACTCGGCATTGTTATCATCCCAACGATGTCTCAATTGACTGAGCCATAAGAAGGCTTGGGCGTTCTCAACCTTTTGCGAAATGAGTTTTGCAACAACGTCACGTGCATGCACATCAATTGTACAAATTGTCATAATTTTTTGCCTGTCTCCTTTTGTTAGGTCACCAATCAGCATGTTGATGAGGGAAGTCAATTGTTGGATCTATAGATTTGACAATAATTACATTACACAACATCCCTAATCATTGTACCATTTAATCTCTATCCAATCATAATATATCAGCAATTTTTATACCTGCTTTCGATTATATTCCTTCAACGCATTTTCATAACCTTCTTCCAAACGGTTAAATGCAATGTTTACTTCTGTTGTCCACCAGATTTGAGTGCCACATAATGCTACCTGTGAACAAGAACAATGATCAAAATTATATGCTGTCCTTCTCTATACTATTAAGCGATCATCAATTGTTTGGCTATCAAAACAACTAAATTTTTCACATCCCTTTCTTCTTAATTTGACACTACCAGATTTCTGCTTTTATCAGCAAAAAGGAGTTAGGAATGAAAGAAATAAAACGCTTGATAAGATAGCCTAATGACCAATATTGGGCCTAACTGGTTCAGCTCAACATATGAATGGTGAAATGAGAAGGCAACCATAGTTATAAAATGCAAGCCAAAGATTTACAAATAAACCAACTTACTTGGGCAGGGAAATCAAATAGCCACTGATCTCTTGGTTTTTCTTCATATGATACAACAGCTTCTGACAATTCATGTCGAATGGTACTACGCATAGTATCAAGAACTTTGTTTAACCACATCTCAACCTTAAAAGCAGAACAAATTCCTTCATTGGTTATCATTCATTGGCTATCATTAATTGTTTCTTATTAATTGGCTATCATTCATTGGTTATCGCTCATTGGCTATCACTCATAGGCTATCATTCATTGGCTATCATTCATTGGCTATCATTCATTGCCTATCATTCATGTTTATAGACTGTCATTTAGGGAGTATTGTGGGACCAGAAAGTCCAGAATACAAGAGAGACCTAGGTAAATAGTGTTTTAATAGCTAGCAAATCATTGCAAAATTGAACAGCTACCGAGACAACGCAAAGTCAATGTAAATGAGAAGTTTGAATGAAGCAATGTGGGGAGTTCTATCAAGCAAAAAAAACAAATAGGTAAGGAAACTATAAGCAACCTGGCCACTGCAATCACATGTTTGATTAAAAGCAACATATTCGTTTTCCTTGCTGTACATTCCAATGGCCTCCTTTGTTGGTTGTTCGTCTTCATTCAAAGTAAACTTCAAATTTGCCACATTGTCAAACAACTTTGCCAAATGTCGACAAACCTGCCAAAATAGATAATAGGTACTTGAATTAAATGCATGAGCGAAAAACTGTCGCAATGAATGACAAATAATTCCTTTCAACTGCTGGAAATATCAGCAACGGTATTTAAATGCATATATATATATATATACACACACACATATATATATATATATATATATATATATATATATATATATATATATATATATATATATATATATATATATATATATATATATATATATATATATATATATATAGTCATAAAACAACGGTAACAACAACAGCATCATTATCATCAATCATCATCACCATCATAAATAGTGTCAATTAAGCATCAATCTGCTGCTATCTGTTGAAAACTCTCCACACTCATTGCTTCTTTGCTTTGATACAAACAATGATAATAATGCTACCGCATCTCTCTGCTTACCTCAGTGGGTTGGTTGCCCTTTGACAGAATATCGAGTAGGTCAGCTGCCGATACAAAATAGAATCGCGGAAATGCAAGTCGTTTTGTCTCAAGATATTCTGCAAGTGCTTTTTCACATAATGCAAGCCTAAAATGGATGATTGTTAATAAACCACTGAGAAATAATGGATGATTGTTAATAAACCACTGAGAAATAATGGATGATTGTTAATAAACCACTGAGAAATAATGGATGATTGTTAATAAACCACTGGGAAATAATGGATGATTGTTAATAAACCACTGAGAAATAATGGATGATTGTTAATAAACCACTGAGAAATAATGGATGATTGTTAATAAACCACTGAGAAATAATGGATGATTGTTAATAAACCACTGAGAAATAATGGATGATTGTTAATAAACCACTGAGAAATAATGGATGATTGTTAATAAACCACTGGGAAATAATGGATGATTGTTAATAAACCACTGAGAAATAATGGATGATTGTTAATAAACCACTGGGAAATAATGGATGATTGTTAATAAACCACTGAGAAATACCATTCACAATCACTGCTTAACAATATCATGCAAACATGCTATATCATTCATCTTTAAAAATATCTAAATTCCGAAATTATTGCTCAATACATACAACATATGAAGTATAAAAATCAAAAAAATCTAGCACATTAATTCTAAAAATAGAATATTTAGGCAAACTATTAAATTAGAAAGCAAAAAAATTGCGAACAAATTTGAACATTTAGGGAAAAGAGAAGAGATGAAGTACCTTTTCTGTATATCTTCAAGTTCTTCATAGAGACCTGGTTTACTGCAGCATACAACAACATTTGGGGTCTTTTCAGCTTCAGCCATCAATGCCTGAGTACCAAATAGCAAAAATCAAAACAAAGCTATCATTATATTTCTTAATGGTTCCCTGCGCAAAACATGGAAGCAAAAAGCATCAACTCTATAATCATGTTCTCAGTGGCTCCTCAATATATCTTGCCTATGATATGAACAAATATCAAGCCCTCTACATCAACTGCTGTCTACGTTTTTACAAATCAACGTACAGAAAGGATACAGAGCTGATAAAAGTAGCACAACTTCAAGGAAAGAGAAAGCATCACCTTGAAATCGGAATCAATTCCATCAAATCTTGTAGAATCTTCCGGTAATTGCTTCCGTATATCTTCAGACCCAATAAATATACTCTCAAGATGCGACCAAGTTCTTTGAACTTCTAACCATATCCCAATCACTGAATCAGCTGTTGATAATTTTTTTTGCCAAGATGACACTTCTTCAAGAAAGTGCGCAATGTATTTTGACGTAATAAGGTTTTGAAGTTGTACCTAGAAATTTATCACACAAAATCACCTCAAATCACATCAAATCAATCATATCAACTCATAAATCACAGCACAATACATTACATCACATGACATAACACGTCATCACACCATAATAATACGATGCACTATTTGCTTTCTAACAGCATTAGGCATAGTGAAGAGGGATATTCAACTGCTAAGGGAAAAGGCTGTTGTACTTTGATAAGACAATGCTAACGAACTGTCCAAACTTTCTACAAGTATTTTTCATCAACAATTAACGAAGAGATATTTCAGCGACTCTATTCAATTACGCATTTTTCATAAGAAACAATTTTATAAGAAAATGATCCTCAAAAGGCCAAAACATTCTAAGAAAATCCTAGAAAATCACAGGGAATCAGTTCCAAAGCTTTGCTTCTTTGCCTGCCAAAAATTGGTAGTACCTCATTCTTACATTGAAAATGTTGAGGGTAGAACTCAAATTTGAGTTTGCATGGTTAACAACGACAGCGCAATCCATTTTAAAAATATAAGAAAACCCTATGAAAATCTCAGCTTCAATATCAAGAAAAGCTAAGAAAACTAAGGGTCTGGCAAAAAGTGTTCTTCCTATTGAAAAAAATGAGTACAAAAACAAACCTGATTGTCTTCCAGAGTTTCAATCAGTTCTTCACTTGCTTTGACCGTAGGCGTATTTGTTCCAATATGAGGCTCATATTCAAACTCCATTGTGGACCAAGTAACATTCAGTTCATTAAGAATTTTCTCCATTCCAAGTTCCTTAGTAGCCTTATCAACAATTCCTCTTACGTCATCTTCAAATTGATGCAACTTTAAGGCTAATAAATCGGCCAGCGATGTCTCATCATTCATTACAAATGTCACCTACGAAATGAAGAACAGTTACGATACAAAAAAGACTATTGCGGAGACAAACAGTACCAAATTTCTGGTTTGTCTTTTGAAGCATGAAAGCTTTTGATAAAAAGTCACTGTAAAAATATGGTTAAAATACACCTCTAGGATTTGAATGTCTGAATTCATATAAATCTACCTTGGTAGCTATCATGAGCTGTTCCCAATGTCTCTCTCGAATAGCTGGATTCTGCAGCTCAGCAACAGCCCTTAATGAAGTTACCATATTTTTCACGGTTGAATCCAAACCAGAAAAGGCATCCCATGCACGCATTTCCTTATCAAGTGTACGAATGTCCTTCACGAATTTCTTGCATTCCATTTCCATAGTTTCCACATTTATGTCCTTCCACAACGTTTTTTTCCAGTCATCAATGCTTCCTATTACTAAAAATATCATGTCCCATAGAGTCTTAAGCAAGCAAACTTCTTTTCTGCACGCTTTCAGCTGTTTGTATTCTGGCATATTCACTTCAAAAAGTCCAGCGGATTCGGCTATTTGCTCCATTTCCTTTTCCATTTTTCGAATTTCAGAATTCCACTAAAACAAAAGCAATATAATACCCATTAATAAAAGGGCGGAAAAGTGGCAATGATGAAACAAAAAGCCAAAACATTAAGCAAAAAAACAGAAGATAGCGCTCAACCTACTTTATCAATACTCGCATATGGCTTCTCAGAACTGAACATGAATGGTGCAGTTCTTCTGAATTCTTCTCTAAACTCGTGCTGTCTTACCTAAAAATGACAAGCCAAGAATTGATATATAAATAATACTATATAATCTCAAACTAAAATTTTAGGAGAATCATCAACAAGCAAAAATAAAATTCATTCCTTTTAGAGAGCACCTTATAGAGCACAAATAGAGCTTACATGTATTCATAAAGAACATATGAATGTAGCTACACATATAAAATGTATACATGCATGCGCAAAACATATATGAATATATATACAAAGATACACACATATACACATATATGACGTAATGATAAAAAGTCATTCAGATACATTCAAAACTACAAAAATGCAAAATCAGCATGAACTTTCACAGCGCAGGGCAAAACAATAAATTTAGTCCTATCATCCCTTACATCAAAACTAGCACATTTCCTTCGGATGATTGACACTTCAGTTGCTTGCAGTGGTGCAACTTGCTGCTTCACAGTTACGGCTATTTTCTTTGTGTTATTCCATTTTTCTGGAAGTTCCTAAAATATCAAAAAATGAATGCTAAACATGAAACCACCAAGTATTCTAAAAATATAATTCTCTATTCGCTTTCGAAAAATATTTAGCATCAATATACAGAACACCATTAAGTATGAAAAAATTTCATTTTTTGGCTGAATATTCGATAACAGAATATAGGGAAATTATCAAGAAAAGGGCCAAGACAACATCATTGAAAACTCTGAGAAAGTATCCTGAACTACAACTAATCGTTGAACTCAAAAGACAGATACTTTGTTATTAGCAAGCAATGAATGTCTCCTGTTGTTGCCAAAGGTGGCAGTCAGCTACTCTTTTATTCAAATAATGCACTTGCATACTAAAAAAACAAAAAAGGGCATTTTGAAATAAGATGGGATGATGTACCTGCAGAAGGGAATGAGTTTCTTCCGATAGCTCTTGATCATAACTTCGTAACAGTTCGATAGTATGTTTTAATGGTTCAAACATTTCATCGGTTGTGGCCGTGCGATCTTTAACAGCCATTAAATGTCCCATCACATCAACAAGCCCATTATAATCACCTTCAGCTACATCCTTAGTTAATCCAACATCTGTTACTTTGATAAATTCAGCCAAATCGTTCAAGCTTTTAAAACAGATAATAGGAGTTGCAGATCATCTAATCTTAAACTAATAACAAAGAAGATAAACCATATCTTTTATATTTTCATATCAATGTACATTTTACATAGGTAAGTAGCATATCATACATAGGCAGGTAGCATATCATACACGAAGGAAGCTTCTAGAAGGATGCAACGAAGGAAAGCAGAAAGGTTACATACTACTACTGCTTCCTTAGAAAAATGACTGTAGCAATAGCCACTGCTTATTTTGCAAAATGAAGTTAAGAATGACTGCAAAAATTCAACAAAATTTAAATGTGATGGTCAAACATTCGTAAATATAATACTCAAGCTAAACAAAACTAATGAGGTCGGCCAGAGCTTAGGTAGAATTTTAAACATGAATAGCCGTCTTTGGTATTAACTTAGCACAAACAAAATATCTGATTCCCATGAAAATTCTGATATAGCTTGAGGGCCATTCCATACGTTCTGGACGGGATACAACGACTTTTTCACTTACTACGTAAAAGTGAAGTACTATTTTGAATGTTTGATATATATTGGTTGTTGGTTAGTGGCAAACAAATGATATTGTAATATACTAAAAAGGAGTTGATCAAGGGGTGATGTGTGGTTATTCTTATAAATGCTTTCCGGACGGGACATTTTATGGAATGGCCCTTGAGCTTTATGGAATGGCACTTGAACTTTATGTGTATTTTCATCGAAGCCCATACCTGTTTGTAACATGGTCAATTAGATGCTGTTTGAACATAAAACTCCATCTTTTCACAATATTTAAAAGTGCTTGCTTAAATGGTTTTGCATCTACTCTAAACCAACTATCAAATATTTTCACTCCATCAATTTCTTCAACTTCTGAGTAAATTTTCTCGTACGTATCAATCTGCAATTAGAAATGCTAATATTTCATAATTTAATAAACTCAACTTCAACAATACGAATAAGTATGACAAATCTCTACACTGGCTTGTTGCATAAAAGTCAGAGTTACAAAGCTATCAATAATCAAATTCTCCACAAAATACTCATTCTTCATTGCCGAAATTTAATAGAAAACACAGATTGTAAAAAGGTGTTAGAAACAGTAAAGAATATCGTGTAACCTGGTCTTTGAATTGTTCAAGAGTTGGCGGATTTTCTGGGACACCTTCATCTGCATTCAATTCAATCTCCTCAGCGGTCAAGACATGATTGTACAATAGAAATTGTCGCATGAACTCTTGTCGATCATCAACCCATAAATATTCATAACTCATAAATGAACTTCTGTATTCATTTGCTTTATTCATAATGCCGCTCACTCTTTCTAATAGTTCTTGCTTAATTTCCGATAATTCATACATTTCTTCCATGTCAGTCTAAAAAATTCAGAAAATAATGTAGCTACTCTAAAAACTTCAAATTGATTTACTTAACAATGACTCCCTACGCAATGGGTTCTCATCTGCTTCAACACTCTACTTGCCTAGGATTACTGAGAACAAAGAGTGAAAATACCAGGGCATGTAGTAATACTCATGATTTTGTTAAACATTCAGTATGCAATACAGCAATAACTAACAACAATGATACACCTTACTATATCGGGAAACGTACAATTGATTGTCGGATTTATCTTTACATGTACAGCTAAACAATTAAAAACTTAACTAAACAGTCAATAGCAGAGAGGGCAAAGACAAAAGGTTGTTTAAAAGTGACGAAGGTTAGCAGACCTAATTGAATAGATACTGCTTCTAACTACGTAATATAGACTGACAAGGAGAGCTGTTTATTACGTCTATTGTAAGGATACAAAAGGATATAAACTTACAAAAGGAGGTATTAAGGGATAGCAGGGGTGAATGGATGAGACTAAGGGGTAAATAGGTGAAAATCTACCTGATAATGACTGTGGCCATTGTGTGAAGCCAGCCTGTTTACCAACGATGATTGCTGATAAATATCTGATATGATCCCATCAATAAGATCATAAAATCCATTTGGCACGTTGTAATCTAAAGATGGTACAAACACCATTTCTGGTGCCTGGAGTTCAAGGCGAGCTTCAAACAAAGGGCTAACATGGCTCTTTTGATCTGTGTTCTCAAGAAGATAATTGAAACTGCACCCGATGCAATGAAAGAAGCCTTCCACAACCATTTCATCGAGGTATTCAACGTAAGCCTTCCATAGATCTGAAGATTCTTCACTTTTAAAGCAAACAACGTTATCAGAGACCAAAGAGTGAATTTTTAATCCTGCATCTTTAACCAGTTCATATCGTCGCTTTTGATACTGCTCTCTTTCCTACAAAAATGTAGAGCAAGCAAAACTCATGACATTAAATTCCTAACTTATGAAGTGCAGCAAAAAATAAAAATTTTACTATGACATTTGCAAAAAAAATATCAAATTAACGACTATAATAGCACGTATTTATGTCAGATATCAATGAAAGAACTCTGAATCCCAGAGTTCAAAAGTATTCACATAACAGAGAAAGGAAAGGAAGGGCAAGTGATATTGGAATACCTCGAGATTGAGAAGCAATTCCTTTTTACCATCCTTTCTTTCATAAAGTGGAGTTTCAGACCATTTCGTCATCAGATTATTCATTGTCTCAACATTGTTCTTTGCTTGCCTAACTCTTTTCTCTAGATCATGCACCATATCTCTCGTCTTCTCAATATATTCCCAGATCCCTATATGTTTGGAGAATATAATTAAATTCAAGATCATCAAAAACTAGGCTCATTAGAAAAAAAGCAACAAAAAACTCAAGGCTATTGCAATAGAGGAACGAAGAAATAGCAAAAAGGATAGAGGCACAGATGTGCAGAGCCTTTGATGAGTAATGTTGCAAAAATACTAACAATTGTAAATAATTCCATAAAATGGTACCTGGAGAATTCCACGTTAGAACCTTTTCCGCTTGTTCCAATTGCTCATCTATCTCTTTCAATTGATTTTCAATCAACGGAAACTCTACATCCAGCACTGTTTCTCTTATTTGATTGTACCAAGCAACTGTTAGATCAAGATTTGCACAATATTTATGGAATTCCTCATTTCTTGCAAACACACTTGTGGCACTTTCTGGTATTGATTCCACAGATTCACTCTCTGAAGTTTCTAAGTATTTCACCTCTCTCAAAATAGCAACGAGCTAGAAAGAAAAGTATGCCATTGTTCTTCATTTTCCAAGATGTATCATCTAAATTGTATAAACTGGTAGCTACAAGAACGAATCAACAACACGAAAAGGATATCACGTTAACATCATTACTTGTAGCTCAATAATAGCATTTTGGAAATCACTTCTTTTACTGCTTATTTGGGAAAAATGCACGCGAATGTCCAAAGTGATCCGCCAATATATTAAGCTAACTTCTTGATAGAAAGAATATACACACACTAAAATTTCAGGAGGATGTTACGGCAAGCAATACCTTAGGATCGAAGTTTACGCTAATTAGTCGGGTGTCTGCGTCTCTTGAAATCAAAGGTTTATCCAGGTTTTGCTTGGAGACATCGCTTACTCCAGTTGTCCATTGGGTGTAGATAGTATCCTCATAGCTGAAAAGTGTTTTGATAGCATGAATATTACAACAATAAAATCCAAAAATGAAACTTTTTCTGTTGGAATAACTGAACAACAAAATACTTGTACACTTTCAAACGCATTGTCTTGTTAATGCAATTTGTTTGATTGCAGATGAAAAGAGTAAACTCAAAACAAAGATATTGACTCAATCAAATATCAAAAGGAGAACTTAAATTTCATGTAAAAAGAGACATGATTAGAACAAACCTTGAAAGAAGCCGATTCATTTCCTCATACTTATTAAATATTGTAGCTGCTTCGACTGACGACAGAGCACTAAAAATATGCAATTATAATACAACACGTAAACATATAAAACAAACAAAAGCATAAAGAAATGACATACATGTGATATCAAGGACAGTTAGAGAATAATACTAAAAAAACTTGACAGTAAAATTAAACCTTATCTGTTTTTCATTTTTGCAAATTTCATGATTTTTTTTATCAAATTTGCTCTTTTGTTCACTTCATTTTCGGCTTTGAATAGATTTTATTCTTTCCTAGTGCAAGTTATGAGAAACGAAGCCACTGATTGATTTTTTGCTAATAAAAAAACAAATACAACATGCAAATTCATTTAAATGGTTGCCCGCTATACCATTTCCACTGAGGCTAGATGTAATTCTCTATTAGGTAAGAATTTTTTGAATTTCCGCATCAGGATAAGAGATGTTGAAATCCATTGATTGGAAGTGGCATGCGAGATTATGCTAAAAATTATGAATGTGTACATAATGATAATAATTACTTTTTAAGACAAAAATTGCTGAAAACCAAAAAGAAAAAAGCTCACTACATAAAGCGCTCGTTCAATCAAAAACCCTGTGGAAGAAATCCCTCGGTGTAGCCACAAAACAAAGGTAAAAAGATATGCTAATGATTGTTGCAAAAATTACCTTTGACTAAATGACAGCTTTAAATTACTCAAGGGTGTTTTTAAACGATTTCGCAGCTCTTGTGCCCATTTCAAAGCACCAGCAACACTTGGCATATTTTTGTTCATAGCACCAGGCCTGCTTTCCGATTCAGCATTCACGTGATGATCAAATATCTTTTTGACGTCATCAAGATCAGCCTCTATCATTTTCATCAAGCAAGGGTAGCGTGATTTGAAATCTTCTTTAATAAGTGGTCGTTCTAACAACGTTCCAAAGATATCAACCATCTGGGAGAGCATAATATCAACTGATTATACACTGAATTCTTTAACATAATTTTCAGATACCATTCATAATAAAATTTATAAAAACAGTAAGCTACTTGTTCAAAAATATCATACTACAATAACCATACGCTGCAGAGAGCACATAGGAGTCACCAAAACAGGTTATAAGATCAACAACAATTCTTACGCTGTTTACAATCATTCGCCTACCACTGGTCACGCTGTATCCCCTGAAGATATTAGCATTATTTGTAGCACCAGTAACAGCATTGATGTCTTAATTCATGAGAGCTTACTAATCAATAGAGACCGTCCAACCCTTAATTCCCAAATATCCCATATCCAACTTACGCTTTTCTAATCTATTTACCTTTGAATTTTACCATGGATTTCATGGTCTACCCTTCCCATTGTTTTGATTCATTAATTTACCCTTTAGTTGGTTTTCCCTAAGTTCCCAATGTTTATTTTGCGTATCATTTACTTTCCCATAAATTTCGATATCATGGTAGCTAATTACACTGATGATGGATGACTGGAATTAGAATCCGAACATCTAGACCTGTCCTATAACATGGAAATATCTAACAATAATATGAAAATTCTTAATTGGAAAGGTCAATAATGGAAACATGACTCTTATTCTCGTTGTCTTTACTCCACCATTCACAAATATCTAAATTTTGTCCTGCCAAACATGCAGCTAAACGAAAGTCACAATGAACTTTTACAATACATTAACATATAAACGCATATATTTGAACATGAATGGATTAACTTTTACCCAACAACTGCACTTTTGTAATTGTTTTCACACAATAAGAATGTGTTATTTATAAATGACACTTAGCAATAAATGCTAACATTAGTAACTGGGATGTTTCGATCCACCAAAGTTAGCATTTACTGCCAGGTGCTGACACTTTGCTGCAGAGCACCATTGAAACAAGCATTCTTTTAATAACACTTTCATTGGAGAGTAAAATTTTAACAAAACAATACACAAGCTTCATTTAAAATTGCATTAACTACCACGTTTACTAAATGTGTTTTTGTTATGTTCTTTCTTTAATATTGATGTACTTTTTGGTTGGTTTTATTGTATAAATAGATTGCAGACTTGCCAATTATGCACTTCCTTATTAAACACATTATTGTCATAAGGCATCACGAGGCATCATCATGAAGTATCAAACAAGATACCTTAAAAGCTGACTCAACACCAGAGCAATCATCAAATGCTTGACAAATTATTGCTGCCAGCCTTCTGTCCAAATCATCAATCTTTTTTTTGAATTCTTTATAATCTTCAACAAATGTCTACAAGCAGAAATTAAATTTGGATGAGAAAACGGTTTTGGGAAAAACCCTGATAGATATATAGCATAGGATTTCATTGCAGAAGCAACCATTGTAATCTCACAGTCCAACTTGGCAGACATCCCATCCCTTAAGTTTTGATACAAGCCTCAAGGACTTGTGGCTAAAAAAGAAATGTGTTAATGAAAAGGGTTTGCTGCTGCAGGCAAAAATCTGGTGTTGCAAGGGCAGTCAATCAAGTGAGAATTCATAAGGGTAAGATTGAATGCCTGCAGAAAGTGAAATGGTCTGGATTCTGGTTCCTATTGCTAGTGATACTGTTCTAACAGAAACTTTTAATATACTGTACATGTTTTCTATAAACTCTAATTAGAAATGATATTTTCTTTAGCTTCAAGGTGTTTGAAGCTGTCAAAAACTACAATGATTGCCAAAAGTGTTGGAACAAAATTCTAACACTTTTCTGCCCTTTGCCTCCCCCCTATACTATGTTGATCTATTTAGAGATATGGGTTCAATCACTTAGCATTGGGGTACGATTCATCCTACCCAATGTCTTATCTTCAAAACCCAACATTGTTCTGGGGGAGGGGGCTATTGTTTTCATCTATGGGATGATTTACTAAGTAGGCCTTTGAAGGAAAGACAGAGTACATTTGCAGTTATTTTCTGTTGCATTCCAACTACTTTTGGCAATGATTGTAGTGTAGCATTAAGATTCTGAAATGGCAAGCTTCTGTCTCTCAGCAAGATCAGAATATGAAATCTTCAGTTATAAAGACATAAATTTGTAAACACATAAAAACCATATACATGAAAATGGACCTGAGCAAATGGAGTATTTTCCAAACTGGTATAAATGACTTACTTTATCAAGAGGGTTCAAAGAGTCATATGTTCGTTGCGAAAATATTGATATGGCCTCTGTGAATTCATTGAACACTTGGACAACTTCGTTGCTGAGAACTTTACCCTTCACACCTCCTATCTCAACTTTCTCAAGTTTGCTAAATTCCAGACTTATAAAGAACAGGTCCTAGAAATAAAATTTAACAAAATCAAAGGTAATGCAAAATCCAGTAGAGTACTGCTTTATATATTGATGATGAAAAAAGTCTCTATGTAACCAGCTCTAAAATTAATGAAATCCCAAATAAATGCAACTGAAAAAGATGCTTAATTTGGAGAATGAAATAGAAACTGAAACTAGGAAATGCATAAAATAAAACGAAAATTCAACTAAGGAAAGCATTAATTCATATAACACACCTCAACAAGTTGTACTCGTTCAAGGAACTGGTCATATCTGGTAAACACCAAATCATTTGAGAATTCCCATTTTTTTACTGGAAGATCATTCTTGAAAAATTTATCAATGGAGTTTCTAGTGTTCTCAAACTCTGTTTTATATTGTTGAAGGACTGCCAGACATGATTTCACCTTTTCCATTGCCTCCTCAGGCTCATTTTTGAAGATCTCAAAAGGGTCAAGGTATGTCCTTGCCTGTTAAGAAGAAAGAAACCATGAGATTGGGTAACAAAATGCTTGTCAAATATGATTGTTAATCAAGCTACAAAATCTATAATGCACTTTCTACTTTATTTCCAACCTTCTATCAATAAAAGTAAAATCATATATGCTCTCATTTCCTGCATCAAATAATGTATGAAGTGATTTACTTACTAATTCAATCAAAAAGTTGCCAATCTCTCTTAGTAAAACAATTACTCTTGCAGGGCGGCAGTAAAACTTTGAATGGCTCCAAAGCAATCCAATTACATGAAAAAGTGGAGGAATTAGTGCATTGATTTCTGGAAAGTCAAGCTGCTCAAAATCTTCAAAATGCTTGCGCAATGGCTTCAAGTGAGTGCTTATGTCATATGCTTCATCCAAAGCTGTGAGAAGAACAATTAAACATAATTTGGCTGTGAGAAGAACAATTTAACACAACATAACAGCAAATGAGCCCTAGAAATGAAGCAATTTGTTGGGTGCTTTTGTCCATGTGTTATGTATAATTGAGGCCCCTAGAACTACAACATCAGGTAAAATGTATAAAACAACAGGACATGATGAATTCAACATCAAAAGGTTGCTCAAGCAGCTGAAGATTAAGAAACATTATATGAATTATAGACATGCAATGAATATTTGTAGCATTTCCATTTTCTTATCTATATTTCATTCTTTTGTTGTCTATTTCACATTTTAATTTCAACATTATACCTTGAAATGCATTTTTGGTGTGAAACAAGCATCAATTGTAAGTGACTATGTTGTCACAGGTGTGTTACCCCCTGATTTTTGGGGCTATTTTGAGGCACTGCTTGGCAAAAAAGATACTTTGTTCACATTTCAAAGCATTTTTGCTAAAAGATACAAATACTAATGCATTTTATGAACTAAAAAATTTTGAATGAAAATGGCCCCCACATGGGGTTCTGATGGCTTAAAAGGGTGACCACCAGGTCACAGTCACTTTTCAGGAAGTAATTAAATAAAATTGAAAATTAGACATTGATTAAAAATTCACTTTCTATGCAGTATTCTTGGTAAATTTTTATAAACATATAAAGATGGGCTTTTTGCTTGCAGCTTTACCATTGAAATTGGCTCTTGAGAACAGAGAATAGTGTTGTGGCAAAAGATTTTTTTGTATTTTTGATACCCCCTGAATTGTCATGTGATTGTTAATATTTTTTGCTTTTAGTTTTTCTTCATCCGTTGTTGATAGAAATTCAACATGTGAAATTAAAATGGCCCACTTCAGTTCATTTATGAGATATTGCATGCCAAAAATGGCTGCAAATTCACTAACTTTCCAAAAAATTACAATCTCAATTTTTGGAAACTTCAAAAAGCCATAAAATCTGAATAGTACATACCAAGAAGCTGAAATTGTGAGGAGTTGTTAGTTTCATTGAATAAATTTGATCAGCAAAACAATAGGAAATCTGAGACTTTGACTTTTGGCAGTGGACCACCTTTAGCTGGAATGCCCCAATAGCAAAGTAGCTTTCTATGCCACAATTTGAGAAAATTACATACCAGATACAACATCTCTATACATTTTCTTGAAGGCTGGAAAGTAACTGCTTTGTGCTCTCTCCAAAAGTAAGGCCATTTTCCGCACCTTTGTATCTCGTAGCTATGGGAAGGAAATTGATCAGATGTGTTTTGCAAACCGTTTTATCAAATCTACCAGGATAGTGCAAAGTGTTTCTTTACTAAGAGATGAAGTAAAACCCAACAATTTAAAAACATATTTCTCTTTTTTCCACTTATATTGGCTTGCATGAATAAGAACTGGATTGCAACAAAGTACAATAGATTGACTTAAAAGCAGATCAGTCCTTTCTTGGAAGGCACTTGCTTGGGCATATGCCTCTACTGCTTGACTAGAGTGTCACTTATTGAGTACCCAAGTTCTTAAAGCCATATAAAAAATCTTTTTGAGTCATCAGGAGTGAATTCTCTATAATAACATCTTTGCTAGCCCTACAAAACCTCATAAGTCAAATCATGATAAAGCTAATCCTTAAAAGATATCCCTATGTCCAGGTGATTAGAAATTATCATCCAGGGAAAGAAATAGTGAAACCTTAAGGTATCAGAGATTTTTGAAAATCGAAATTGATCATGTTCTACCATTTGCCATCATGAAACTATTAGAAATTTTAAAAAATTTCAGCTCAGTGTAAATGGTGACTTGCACTTTTGTACCAGACCTTTAGACCTCACAACCCATCAAGAACAGAAGTTGGTAACATTTTTCTAGTTAATGTGCTTTCCTATTGATCATGGCATAATAAACAGGACCTTTTGATATGCTTCAAAAATATAAGAAGGAGTATGAAAAAGAGACTCTAAATTGTTCAAAGAAAATGAGTTTTAGAGCTCTTGTGATTTGCCAGGAAAATACCTGCAGCAAATTGAATGAACTTCCATGACACTAGTGCCTATATCAGGTAGCCCAGAACCAGGGGGCTGACCCCCTCCCACCTTTCTGTTAATGTATGAAAATGAGATTGTAGGATTTCATTCTCAAAAAGTCTTCAAATTATAGCCAGTTGTGGCTTCATCTGCCATGTTCCACTAACTAAGAATGTGTCTATATAATGAAAAAGGGCTTCATTGAGATTTATAGGCTTAAATCCAGTATCCTGATCCATGATATACATCTTATCAATGGTTAAATATAACAATACAACATTAGAAAGGAAATGGCTTATCATATATAGCATTTACAGATCATAATGGTGAGAGATGACATCACAGACATTGCAATATGAATACTGAAATAGTGAACTACTATTGGTAACAATAATAAAACAATCATATGGAGACCACAATACCCATTAAGTCTGAACAAACCTGTTCAAAAATACATTCCAAATTAGATGCCCTTGCATTCCAAAAGTCCAGCTCAACAAATGGGCCTGGCTGAAGGCCTTCAAGCAATGGTTGAGCAGAATCTCTTTTCAATACTGCCTGGATTTGATGAGCCCAGTCAATGATAACTGATTCTACTGCATGTAATAGTGTACGATCAACTGCATCATTGCTAAAGAATATAAAGACTCAGCTAATCAATTAAAATTTCACTTAATAGTAACCATGATAAATATTAAATGCCAAATGCGAGTAAGATAGACAATGCATAGCAAAATCAACTAGAAAGCTTGCAAAATACAGCACCAACTTGAAAAAAGTGCAAATAAAGAGGCAAATTAAAAAGTAGACAGAAAATATTGATGTATTTGCACAATCTTATGATATTCTCATAGTAACTAATTGCAATCCATTGAATGGAAAACTCAGTTACAAAATGCATATACTTCATTACACAAATGTAAACAACAGGGCTTGCAAACAGCACAAATATGATGATATTGTAATTTCAAAAAGCAAAAATAAGATAGGAGAAATGAAAATAAACTGCAAAAAGTTTGTAATACATTTATTTAACTATAAGCTGTGACATACAATTATTGTGTGTGGAATATACTGATGGGAATCTTATAAATGGGGCAGCTAGCTTATATTGCTCCAACTAGGGCATCAAAAACTCAGTCTTTCTTAGCAAAGGTATGTGATCACACTCAAATGCACTATTCATGCTTCCTGAACTACAAGGTATGCCTTTCACACATCTACATAGTGTATTTGTTTCTATACTGAAGTCTAGAGAAGCGAAAAAGAGTTAATCTAGCACTATCTGCAATATTGATAAAGAACCAGGAGGTCATGTCAAATCTGTTTTGTACGTGGCCAATATACATGAGGCCCATCACTTAAAGGGAGTTTGAATACCTTGGTTTAGTTCAAATAAATGCATTCTAATGCTACTTTATTTATTAATGCTACTTATTACAATTAAAGAAATGAATAAAGAAATTACTCTCTTTATGGCCCTGTAACTTTTAAATTGCATTTTGAAGGCATATCACTCCATTGTTATGGCTTTCATCGAGGGTTGCTTTGACACAATGCCAGCTTGTAAATGAATGCATAGAGTTGATGGAAAGAGAGCCCATTCCATTCCTCTTCTATGATCAATCATCATGAAAACATGATATATGGTATGCAATGTATTGAGAAGTTTGCATAGATAGCTGAAAACAAACCTGGCTTGGCTATTTTCAATAAATGCTGCCTTTTCAGCACCAACTGGTAAGGGCAATAGAGTTCTACCTTTGACTTGACCAGAGATCACATATACATTATTTTTCAATTGATGGACATGTCGTAGAATGTCTTGAGAAACAACACTTGGCCAGTTCTCATGATTTCTGTTATTAGATAACAATGGCACCAAAATCTGAAACAAATTATCTATAATTTTAACTTTGCCATAACTTTATCAAAAAATAAAATATTTTTCTTATGATTGTAAACTCCACTGCATGTCCACTACTGTGTGAATCCTGCATTATCAATGATAGAATCCATAAATTTAGATAAATAGAAATACATTTTTCAATGGATTTAGCTACATAGAAAAACCTCAATAAATATTCTCTTCATATAGCTATTGCGTTAAATATTTTGAGAATACTTAAGTGACACTTAAGTACTTAAGAGTAGTTAAAGTTAGTAAATGACAACATAAAGCTTTAGGTGACTGCAAGTTTTTGAAGCTTAAACTACTACAGTAAACATAAGTATTGATAATGTATTGAAGGCTGAACCAGTGACCAAAGCAAACTCTTCTATGCCACTCTATGTGCCTATAAATAGTTTGTTTGGTGGGTTATGCCGAAGCTGAAGGACAAATTGGATATTGACTGCAGAAACTCTAGAGCTTTGGTGACAATTGCATACCTCATCTACAAGTGCAGACAATTGCTCAAGCGGTGCAGCTGAAATATCGCCATACGCAAGAGCAGCTTTGAAGTTATCTTTGCCGATAGCCTCTCTTTTGTCCTTTTTAAGGAAATATACGGATTTGTTCTTGCTTGTTGCTGGAAAGCCGAAAGTTGGTATCAGAGCACCTGCATTATTGAGCGTGATGATTAGCTGAGAATTATCCTGTTTTTCAAAGAAATCTATGAACATTTGTTTGTTTTCTTCATTGTTTATAAGCTTCGACCATTTATCAGGTTTCAACTTGAACGTTTTTAATACGTATTCGGCGATATAATCAATTCTGGCATCACCACTCTCCATGTTGCTCCCCTCCAGCCACAAGAAGGTTCTTCTTTAGCAAATTGCCCGGGGTAGAACGGATGTGGAAGGTAATAAATAAATAGTTATTTCTGCTGTCTATTGTGTCTGTTGAACGCTTCCCTCATTCGCTTGCATACTTCGCACCATACAGCACAAACTTCGGTTGATGTTAGGAAAATCTGCCATCGTTTCTATAGTTACAACAACGCATTGCGGGCTTCTGGGATCGTTAATCGGGCCAACAACTACAACCACATTTTCCATAAATTGAACCTAGCCGAAAGAAGCTATTGCCCTAGGGTGCTTAAATGTATGATGCCCCGAACAAAATGGCGATTGAGCCGAAATGCATATTATGCCAAACCACTCAATTATTAATAACACTTTGCTTAGCAAAGTGCCAAGTTCTTTTCCTGAAATGCAAAAGCTTAAAAATTGGCACAGTTCTAGTGTAGGGGTGATTTCTTTGGTTCAAACACAGGGGGCTCTAGGTGTAGCTAAACCCATATGTTCAAAGATACATATATGATAACTTAGTTAAATAATATTATATAATCAACAATTGAAATGTCCCAAAAACATTGCAACTGCAAAATTCAGTATAGCAATGCAAGACATTCTGGAAGCAAGGTCAATATACTGTGATAAACAAAACCAACACAAGAATGTTGGAAAGAACTGAGCAGCCCCCCCCCTACAACGAACAGAAATTTCAACAAGAGGGGCTCTGCCCTTCACAACTCACCCCTGCTCAAAGATGTCCAATCAATATTGGTTCTTGGGCTCTTACAAACATATATGGAGCAGTTGCTCTAACACTCCAAGAGCACCCCATCAGCAATAAAACCTAACTAAATGGCTCAGCACCTCATATACCTCACTAAAATATACATATTACTCAAAAAATAATTTCATCAATCATTCTTTGATAGGAATGGGCCTTTTTGCAATGTACTGTTGGTGCTAAATATTATATAGAATGACAATCAACTCATCTGTTGTAGATTTTATTCCTATCCATCATTCATCAATTCTTCTAGAGTCTATTGCAATCTACCTTCTATCCATCACTCATGTTTGTCACAAATTTACACCTCCCCAACTTTGGAGACATACGATGAGAGAACTGCCTCCATGAGAAATTAATTTTGATCAGTACAGATGGCATTCCTCATATTTAACTTGAACAGTCTTGAAATTTGAACTTATTTCATATTCAATACTCAGCATAAAGCACAAAGGCGAAATAAATAAAAATATATTTGGTACAGAGAAATGAAAGCAGAATAAGTCAAATAAAAAATTCAACTTCAGTTTTACAATGATATAATCATTCAGAAATGCTTGGTACTTTCATTGCCTTGGCATCAACGTATCTGATTTTCTGAAATAGAATAAAAGCATGTAATAAATAGGCACCAATTCCATGCATCTGAGGTCAAAAAGGGAAGAGCAGCTTCAGTAGAACTTTGAAGATCAAAATGACAGCAAATACAATGTGCATTATTTTCTAAATCACATTTTAGTTGAAAATTCTACTTGTTTGACAACTCTCTAATGAATATATAATTCCATCATTTAAAGCAAAATCATAATGGACTTATGTAATCATCAAATAGTCATTAAATATTGGCTATCTTCAGTGCTGCTATCAGTATGAACTGGATTATCTATCAAATTTTGCATTTATATAACTAAACATCTTATTTACATTTATACACTTATTTATTTTTCACCTATACCAATATTGAAGATAGCCTGACCTTGGGTACAAGCCTCAGACTTTGAGTCTAATCATGGAAATATCCAAGAAATGGAGTTGTCTAATCATTAAATACTCATCAAATAACTAGAACTGTCAATTAGAATGTGACAGACAAATGCTTGCTCTTTTTTGTTGTCATTCCATGTATTCAAATAACAAGCTGCTAGAAAAGCACCATAAAGTACTTTTCTTCAATGTAACACTAAATCAAACAGCAATACATATAGACACTGTGTACTTTTGCATAAAATGTGATATGGTATAAGTATTTGAGGTAAATCATTTAGGCCAACATTTGATACAACTCACCTAATCTTCATCTTCCTCATCTCCACCACCACCTTGGCCTTTCCTCATATTCTTTCTCTTAACTCTACCAGGTCTCCCACAGCCATATGGTGAATTGAGACTGAAGTCAATGTGCTTTTGTGAATCAAGTCTGACCATGAATGAAGGTATATTCACCAATTGCTTTCTTACACTAAAAGAGCAAAAGTAGAGTTCATCCAAGAAACTAATCAACCAGATGCAACTTGCATACCAACCAAAAGTTAACTAAGATGCTTAAAGTTTATACAGATTTTCTATAAACATGCTTCAAGAATTGGTTACAGATACAATCAACAAAGCAAACTAAAAGATATTGGGTAGTTATGCAAATAGTTCAATTATGATACTTTCATGATAAATCAAAGTACCTAGCTCAGTACTGCTAAATTTTAGGAGACAAATTGATCTCAGCTTTAAATTGTCCATTAAAATAAATTATCCAAACCCACTGGACAAACTACGTATGAAACAATAATAAAGAGAGGCTTGCCTATGTCACGGACCAAGGAGGCTTTATACCAGTTTTTGTACCTACCATGCTTGTGCAATACACAATACTTCTAAATAAAAGCAATACTAGAGATCATCACTTACAATAACTTAACTTGTCCAAGATATTAACCTTCAAAATAACATTCAAGTTGCTTAACTAATGGCTAACTACACTATCTGAAAACTGAAAGAAAGGCTACAGCATTAAGCCTGAAAAAAGAGCAGCATTATAACTAATGAGAATGCAGCTGTGAAATCCTAATGATGTCCACTTATAATTTTCATATTAAAATCTCTCTTAGTGGAAATCTTGATTATGTGACTCCTTGTAGGAATTCCTACATTATTATGTTGTGCTACCATAAATAACAGGTCTCTCTTGGTGTAATTTCAAAATTAAAGTTTGAGAAAAATATTCAGATTAATTTGTCAACACTTCAAATATCACAAACACATTATCTCATGATTGTTTCTTTTCCACAACACCAGTAACATCAAAATGTCATCTAAAGCATGGCCTAGTTACACTAATAATTCTTGACATTGACAAGTAGCCAAAAGATTTTGCAGCAGGTCTTGAATTTTTAAATCATCAAGACATTACAACATTCTCTATTATCATAACCATCAAAGCAAAACAATATTGATCTAATAGACAGCAAATGAGTTTGCATCAAATATCAATTTACAAAGATTTACATGCTGTAGTCACAACTTTGGCCAGGCTGTTATGATTTGCATGCAATTGTGGTTGTTTGACTGAAAGTCAATTAAATTAAATTCATTTATCAATCAATCCTAAATATATAGTGACACAAGCTACATACAATGACACTAATCAAATATAAATAATGAAAGAGAAAAGTTACATTAATGTATTTGGGAATGATTAATTAATAAGGAGCTCTCTAAAAAATATACAAGCTAATCATGAGAGCCCCCCTCCCCATAAAACAAAAGAGCCAAGATAAAACTTTTAATTTTTAAAACGTAAATATGACGATAGTAGCCATAGAACCAATGAGCCTTACATGAGTAGATTAAGTATAGTTAAATTAAAGCCTAGCTCAATTAGTACAAATTAAGAAAACAGCTTTTCAGCTTTGACCAAAAACTCTTAGTAGAACTAACCATAAATATGCACAGTGGAATAGTATTCCAAGTTTTGCACCAAAGAACTGACTTGTTTGTACATGATATAAGGTAGAATTTATGGTGGATGTCAACCCTAGTAGCTTGGTGAGTTCCAGTTCTGTGTACAGAGGGTGCTAATGTGAAGTAGTCAAGGAAACAGGAAGGAAAGAGCTTATTAACAGACTTGTAAACAAAGGTTAGGATGTTTAAATACAGAATATCCACTATTTTTATGGCTTTCAGTGATTCGAATATTTGTATGCTAGGAGAAAAGAAGGGTTGAAATTTGATACTGCCTAAAAATTTTTTCTGTAAATTAAAGAGTGGATTAAGTAGGATTCAAAAGTCAATCCCCATGCCAAAATACCATAGTTAAGGAATGACAGGAACAGTGAATTATAGATAGACAAGACTAGGGAGGTGGCCATAATGCCTTACTTTGACGAAGATACAAACAATTTTGGATAGTTTTTACATAGCTCAGTGATATGGAACTTCTAAGTCAAACTCATCCATGAGCACTCCTAGAAACTTTACAAACTTAGTCCTTTGAAAAAACTGTTTACCACTCTTGAGGTTTGCAAAGTCTGGCAGTCTTTTCCAGGAGGAATAAAATATCACAAACTTTGTCTTGTCAATGTTTACAGCTAGCTTGTTTGAACCAAGCCAAAGTTTAACTTTCTTGAGCTCTTTATTGACTTTCTTTGTTGGCAGTAGAAGATTTTCAGATTTACAGCAAATGTTGGTATCATCAGTAAATAGGAAGAAGGATAAAAACTGGAATGAACTTGGTAGATCAATTATATAGAGTAAAATAGCAATGATCCAAGAACTTATCCTTGAGGAACACCAGTGGATATGATAGAGAGGAAGCATGGCCATTAACTGACATAAACTGTTTAGAGTTACATCCCAGCACTGGATCTCCAATGTCCTCTCAAGAACTTATAAACAACCAATTCTTTCAAAATGATTGTTTGCAATTACTATTTCTATTTGAGAAATTATAAAATAATGATTCAGGACCCTATTTAGTGGTGCTGCAGCATCCAGAAACACCACACCAAAAGCATACCTGTTTTGCCTTTGCTCACTTAGAACATTCCCATTGTCCACAGAAGGACATAAGCCCTGTTGATGCTGGAGCAGTTTTCTCTGCTATAGAATTGCTTATAACTGACTAAAGTTCTGAATAATTCAGAGATACTATGCACGTTTTTGCTATACCTTTATTGCAACTGCAATAAGTCTTCTTTTAATCATACAAAAACACAATCTTATACAGACAACAGCAAACAGACCAAAGTTGTGATTACTAGTTCCATAATGCTTTGCCAGCTGTACAGTGGTTCATGTAATTGGGGGCAAGGCCAATTAGAAACATTGTCACAGCACACAATCTGGCTTAGTAACACTGGCAACTACTACAAAATTTATGATAAAACTGGGAAATGCAAAGAATTGGCAATATTTGATGCACCATGACTGCCGCCAAAACTGAGCATCTTTGCATCTATAATGAAATTTTGTACCACTAAACAAAGTCTCCAACATTCCATTCTTTTAATAATAGAAGAATGGAATGCCAGAGACTTGCATTTGATGGAACAACACTACATTTTCAATATGAAAAAACAAAGATCTTTTTACTGTTTTTTCAAGAACTAAATAAACAATTTTTAATATTAATTTTTCTTTTCCACATTGCAGATTTTAATTTGAAGACACCCATGAAAAGCACCTTTGGTAACTGGGGTATCCCCTTTAAAGATTTTTACCACATCATATCATTATAATGCAAATGACAAAACATCGCAGAAAATAAAACCGAGACCTTGATTTTTTGCTTATTTTATCTTTTTGCTATCAAAAAAATAAACTTGGCAATGGTACAACAGATATACACTCCCTTCAAATATATTGAATAAGTTCAAGGAAAGTATCTTTAACACTATGCTGCTGCTTTTGACAAAGTGTATAAATATCAAGGAATGGGAGAATTGATGTATGTTAGGTTTTGTGTAATTTAGAGGGGGATGGGGTGAGCCGGACCTCATCCATCCCCCCTTCACAGCTAGACTGCAGAAAACAGCCTGTGCAATTAGAATGGATTGCTTTAAGTGACAGCTTTTTCAGGAACAGAAATACGTAAGTATAGCAAAGATTGAATATATCATTTACCGGATATGCCGTTGTCTGATTATCACTCGGGCATGGTGGATTGACTTAGCCAGGCCCAGTTTAAATACTTGAGTCTGCAGTCTTCTTTCCAAGAAATCTTCGACCCTAAGCCCGAGAACGTAATCCAACTTCATCTTACTTTCATCAAGCACTCCTATCCTTACAAGTCTTCGTAGGAGAGCATTGCCTTCAAAGAGACGTCGAGGGTCTTTCTCTGGAAGGGTTAGCAAGACTCGTGCTCTCTTTCGTATCTTTGCAAGAGTAAATTTCACCCTCCACACTTCTCTCTTATTCCTCAGACCGTATTCGCCTATAAGCTTCAGCTCTTGATCCAGCCGGGCCTTTTCAAAAGGCCTTCTAGGAGTTACGTACGTCTTTGAATGTACGTTCTTCGCCATTTTGAAAAAGTGAAAAGAACGTGGTCCTGCATCGCGCACTGAAATAACGCGTTAAAGATCTGGTAACTAAGTTGGTTATGGAGCAAAATCTTCAAAACCCAGCAGCTTGAAAAAACTGATCAACAGGTAGAAAAAAAGTGGTGGAAAATTGAGGGAAAATGGTCAAGAATTGGAAAAAATGGTCGAGAACTGGTAAATAGATGACCGAGATGTGGGAAAACCTGGTCGAGAATTGGAAAACACTTGGAGACGTGGACAAAAACTGGTCGCCAATATGGCAAAGTTACTGAGAAGTGGAAAAGATACGGTAGTTCACGTCTTGGAAAAAAATCGCCGAGAATGTCAAATGTGATTGATGATTAGAAAAAGCTAATCGCGAATGAACAGGCCCCCTTCATCAGATTTTCCCTACCCTATTATTGGAACCACAGTGCCTCTGTGCCAGTGGTGGCATCAAGTGAGGGCTAGGGGGTTATAGCCCCGGTCTGAAGGTGAAAAACGAATTGTTTGGATACTTTTTACAGTACAATTAGCCTGTTGACCGTACTCGGAAGAGTCAGCCCCCGTCGGAAAAGTCATCATCTACGTTCTTCAAAGTAAATGAGGCTAGCAAAATTTTTTAAATATTCCTTTGATGTTCAGACGAAGTTACACTTATGGCCACAACGCCAAAAAGATTAGGAACTTTGAGGGTCCGTGAAAAATTAGGTATTCTAATAAAACAAGAGTGTATTCTCACAAATAACGTCTGATCAGAGTATTGCAAATGCAGAACACAGTAAATTTTTCGCAACGAGTTTCGCTGTATTTTTTACATTTTTAGTTTGGCGTGAAACGAAATATAACCTATCAGAAAGTGACATCTCTCCAAACGTTTATCAAAAAGTTCCATGATTAGCAGTCCATAACTCTAACCACAGTATTCAGCTCCAGCCTCTAACCATAACCTTTACCCTTGCCAATACCCATTTTCACATTGTGATTTCTAATAGGTTACATTCCCAGACATGCCAAGTTTGGTGGGTGCAAACCCTTGAAATTTCTGAAAACTTTCTATAAATTGTTTCAGATTTGCAAAAAGCCTTGAGAAACATCAAGCCATATACTGATTGTTTTATAAGCAAACAGGCAACCTCCTTGAACAGCTCCAAAGAGCTCTTAAATAGATGGGTTTTTATATCTTTCTTTCCTTCTTTTATGTAAGCATACTTTTACCATAAACAGCCTGTTATTGTAAATAGTTAGCTATTTCATATTTCTATACATTTTACATTTACCAAACTATTTTTGTTATGGAGGGCCCTTTGAAAATCATTACTTCTGAAGGGCTACCCTTATCAAATAGCTGAAATGAAATATTTGAAATGAATAAACAATTTAATATATCGTAATAAGAACAAAATTACGTCATAAAACAAAGCACACTAGATAATAGGGGATTTGGTGATGGTATCTTTCTTGATTTGCAAAAAACGTTTGATAGTGTTAATCATACCATTTAATTACTAAAACTAGAACATTATGGTGTGCGTGGGTGTGTCCTGGAATGCTTTAGACATTACTTATCTAATAGATTACAGTATGTTTCTGTTAATGGAAGTAACTCAAAAATTTACTTTCCATTACTTGTGATGTACCGCAAGGCTCTGTACTAAGCCCATTACTTTTCCTAATCTATAGTCATGATTTACCAAATGCATCCACAAAACTTAATTTTGAAATTTTTGCTGATGATACAAATATCTAAAGTGAAGGTAAAGATTTATCTTCTTTAATTAAAACTGTAAATAAAGAGCTTAGGTCAGTAAAGTAATGGCTTGACTGTAACAAATTGGTGTTAAATTGTGATAAGACAAACTAAATTATCTCCCAATCTTCATTTGTAAGAAGTTCTTTTCATACTGTTATTAAAATAGGGAAAACATTTATTAAAAGATTAAAATTTGCTTAGGTCTTAGGACTCCTCCTAGATGAATATCTGAGCTGCAAATCACATTTATGTGAACTGTCCAAAAAATTGGCTAGGATGTGTGGAAATTCTCTTTAAGACTCGTAACTTACTACCATTGGAAGTTTAATTTTGCTTGTACAACGCATTATTCCTGTCCTTCCTTTAATATGGTCTTATCGTTTCGGGTCAAGGATATGCATCTTATACAGAGCCTACTTTCAAGTTACAGAAAATAGCAGCGAGGACAATCACTATGTACTGCTCCAAAAAGCGTTGAACAGATAACGGAAATTTGAACTATAATTGTAAGTGGAGTTAGAATTGAAATTGGATTGTAAAAGATATTTAAAAAAGGTTGCAAATTTTGAGCAAAGTAGAGAATTTAAAAAATGTCAGTAACTTAACATTAAAAAGATGGCTTAGCCCCCACAATTTTCAACAGGTGTAAATGGGGGCTGCACCACCCTTAGCCCCTAAAAACTACATCCCTACTAGGGAGCCCTAGGTATTTAGTAAGGCTGGGGCTTCATCTCAATATTCCTTCCAAACATTATAAAAAGCTACAGCAGCTGAGAGGTCGTAACCCCAACCACCCAAACAAAGGCCTTTTATCCCCGGACGTAATAACTGAAAATTCAGCCTCATTTCCGCGTTAACATTGGCACTGTGCAGCCTCATTACAAGGTTCCTGAGCGAAAGAAAAAGATAAGTCAAAAGTATGAGTTCTCCTGATAAGCAAAAGGTGGAAGGTACGTTACCTTTTACAAGTCAAGGGACGCTTCATGGTTTCTTTGGGGGTGTCAGAGGTTCTTACTCGATATTATTGGATTTTGGTTTGCGAAAATGAAATCTATAGTATGAAAGTGCTCATATAGAAATGTTCAGAAAATGTTTCATAGAAAGAAACCATACCTGTAATAATAAATACCAGATAAAGCATCATTTTTGCTAATTTTGAAAATTCTAATCTGCTTCTTGCCAAATGTATAGTTATCCATGTAAAGTTTATCCAAGAGATTCAAAGTGGCTTGTCTGCATGCCAAGGTAGCACAAATAGAAAGTTGCCAACTTCTTGGAAAGGGAGGTTCACCAGCCCTAACTTTGCATGATAGAAAACAGGGCAGTAGCTACTACATGTGTACAGTGGACACAGCTATTGGGACCTTAACTCTAAACACAAGTATGTGGTTTGAAACAGGAGAGGATACAAAAGAGGTGGGGACCTTAGCACTTGCCAGTACTATAATTTGTTCAAGCCATGCCCTCTAGAATCCCAGGAAAGCCCCTTCTGTGATACAAGAAAATTACTAGGAAGAAAACTGATCCTACAACCTGAATTGTTGGGAGATGAAGTACAAAAGAGGAACAAGCTACACTACCCTCTTCTTTTGCTGTCATATGCCTGGCCATAGTAGATGGATAGGACCCAGTATGGGTTATTTGGAATGTACATTGGAATTTATATATGGCAGGACTCTTCAATATCATCATTGCCCTGCAAGGAGATGCAACTTCTCTGCATGTTGTTCTTTTGTTTATCTGTTGGGGAATCACACCCTTACACCCTCAGTATTTATGCCCCTATGCAGGCCATTGAACATGCTTCAAAGTAGAAACACAAAAGTGAAAAGTTGAGTAGGTTTTTGCTGTTTGTCTTGTGCACAAGACTTTGAGATTTAGGCCTCAGGTGTTAGGAAGTTCTGAAAGTGCTTGAAAACAATGAGTGCAAGATAGATCTCCCTCATACAGTCAAGCTCATCTAACTAAGACTCCCTAAAGTCAGATATTTTGCAAGTTGGAATGTTTGCATGGTTCTGTTTCACTGGGTACAAATGCTGTAGTTTTTCATGTCAGATATTTGCATAGGTTGAAGTAGTTTTTTTCTTTCATCAGAATATGACATAATAGGTTGGATTTTAATCTTGATATCAATGTTCCTTCTGAAAGAAACATGCATCATATGCTGAAGAACACACCTAATCTTTTTTTCCTCTAAGAACAACTGCAATAGTTTTAGATGTCTCGACTGTGTATTGCCTTTTTTCACACTTTGAAAATAGTGAGATAAACAATAGATTCAAAAAATTTAGTTGGGAGGTAATGACTTAGAAGTACATGTGCTTGGGGGAGGGGATTAAAAATCAATGATCATTGAGTGTGTATACTTTTTGAATGGCTCAATTTTTAAATTGGACAAAATCTACCTTATGTGTAGCTCATACTTTGCATAAGTTGGACTATTTTACTTTGTCCTAAGCAATCAAACTTACACAAGTTTGACTGTACTTTCTGAAATGCGATGATGTCATGATATACACTCAAAAACAGCAATCAAATTTTATCTTTAACAGTAATACAAAAGTGAGTTGAAAATTTATTGGAATTTGACTTATTAGAAGTTAGTTATAACACAAATTTCCAAAATCAGAATTTGAGTTTATTATTGCAGTTACTTTGATGTGTTCTCAAACAGTTCCTTTTCTAGGTCCCACAGGAGCCTTGTTGACCATATTCTGGAAAGACATGAGGTTGAGGTTGAGGTCAAACTGAGGTAGAATTGACAATGGAATAAAACACAAGATTGACTTTGAGCATTATGTATTTATGTATTTCACCAATATTTTTATTAATATGGGAAAGACTGCAAGACTATGAGATAGGATCTAAAACGATAAGTCTCAAAGCTGAATCATGAGAATTGCAAAAATGGTACAACGCATAAACAATCTGCCAATGGTAAACATTTCATCAACTTAAAATATCACTAAAGCCCATGATGGGCTATATGGAAGAGGAAGGAGCCCTAGGAATGTGTGAGGGGGAGGGGCTTGAAATTGGTACCTCCCTGTAATGATTAAGCAAGGGGCGGACCAATTTTGGCTACTATAGAGTGTAGGCCTATAGAGGTTGCCTGTTCTGTAGAGATATAACCAATCATATGTAAGCTTCATAGAAGTAGGTAAACTAAGCTTTATCATGCTCAGTAAACAATCATTCTCAGCATATCAAGAGTCAAGGTCATTCATTGACATACTGCAAATAGAAAAGTTCCACATCACAATTTCCATTAACACAACTTTTCAACTTTGGTTGTTCTGCTTTGAGCTTCATCTGTACAATGCTTGCCACCTAATGATGTAGAAACATAACATATGAATATTTTCCTCTATTTTCAAGCAGCAGTTATCTAGTTAACAGATTTTACCATCAGATGTGTTTAGTTTGCAAATTTTTTACATGGTCTCACATCATCGTATCTATTGCAAAATGTAACATTGAACAAAAATGCACATCAGTATCAAACAAGGCAAGCAAATGATTTACATATACCAATGGCTTGAGCTCGCAGTGAACAGAGAACTTTATGTTTTGATGGTGTCAAAGATTTTGATATCCTACCAAGTAACATTGAAAATGCCTCTTCTCATGGACAATTTAGATTGAAACTAAATGTTGGATTAGGTTATTAGGGATTGTTCAAAACATTTTCAAAACGAGGGTGCCCATCTCAGATACTTTTGTTTGTATGTTATCATTGTACTTCTCATTGTTATTATTTTTCTTCTTTTTAAGTCTTGCACTTATAAAAAACCTTGTAGCAAAGATAAGTGTGCTTTTATACATACATGCATACTTACATTCATTAGAAGGAGGTTTGTGTATGCTCCATCATAATGGATTCTACAAGACTTGTACATCAGAGAATGACATTGAAGTATTTGATGGGTGGGTTGCAGTATGCCAAAGATACAAGCTAGGGGTCTATGCAAATGGATCTCAAATTGCAGCATAATGGCTGGAAGGGACATCTGGAACTTATGCTGTAGCCTTGTAAAAGACAGTGACATAGCCAAGGGGCAAGGGAGTGGCCACCCCCAATGATAAAAAGTTGGTGTCTGAGAAATACCCAACTTTGCAATGAATTTGATACATTAGAAGGTAGCTTTAAGTTAGCAAGCACAACTTCTCCTCTCTATCTGGAAAAGGGCATATCTTTATATCCAAAAGGTCTAAAAACCAACCTTTTTTGTTCTTTACATTGGGTGGTACTTCAATGCTGGCTATGGCAGAAGGCTATGCCCCCTACTCCTAGTTAACTCCCAAGTTACCCCCAGGGCTCATATCACTTTTGCCTCCTCCCCCTTGTGACACCCTTGTTTGCCCCCTAAAGATGCAACCTTTTCTATGCCACTATAATAGTTTATTTGACTTTTTAGGGACTTATGTTCCAAGCTCTATCAAACACTGAACACACCTAGAAAATCCATAAATATGTTGAATAAATACCCCTATATGGGTGTTCATTGAAAAGATTCCTATGTATATGCAATCTTATAGTAGCACCCCCAGACATGCTAATTTATTGCTCACACAAAACAGCAATTTAATTTTTCAGTTACTGCCTTATCAGTAAGTGCTTATTGCATTATTTGTATTTATTCCTTTTTTCAGATGCCAACAATGACATCACACAATTTGAGAGTTGTGATGAAGCTGTACTATGCTCAACAAAAGCTGAAACAAATACTGATGAACATTTGGAAGACCATGAAACAGAGACAAGTCATTGTCCACCAGATATTATAAAAATTGATGAAAATGTAGCCTTTGAAAGTCAATTAAGCACAAAGAACATTTGTACTATAGAATTCAAAGTAATATGGAACAAGCAAGTTTTTGAAGTGATATTTGATGAAAAAAAGAAAATTGAAGATCTGAAAGAACATATAAAAGAGTTGACAGGTGAAACTTCTTGAATTGTTTTTATTTGTGTGATGTGTGAAGATTTGGAAGTAATCATTCATTCTTTCAAGTAGTATTTGCTGTATAAACAGTAGTCTGTGGTACAAGATGTGGCCCATTCCATGTAAAAGGCAACTGGAGGTGAATTTTCAGATACATATATCTCTTACAAAGAACGTTATGAGAGCTATGTCTTGTTACAGTCCTACATGTCCATCTACAACAATTCTCTCTGAATTAAAATTCTTAAATTATATGATGCAGTTGAGCTAAAGCTGCTTAGCTTTGTCTATGAATCTGTTAGCAAGATATCTCCAGGATTTTTCTATGAATTTTTTTGAAACTCTGAAATCCATTCATCATTATAATACAAGGCAAGATTCTAAGGGTGATTTTTTTGTGACTTGTGAAAATACCTTTCAATATGCTCTAAGGGCCTGCTCATACATAGAATGTTTCCCTGGCATTTTCCCAGTGAAGCAAGAATCTTTGTTCATATATAAAAACCACATGATACCAGAAGAGCCCTCACAAGAGAAAGTGCTTTCCCAGCTAGCCAAAATCTCGGCTGAAGGCTACCAAGAACCCACTTTGCTGAGGAAGTATTTCACATATGAGAACATTTCCCTGGCAAAGCAGGAAAATAATCTTTGTTTGCATAAGTCATGTGGTCATAGTTTCCCTAGCAAAGTGGGAAAACATCTCCACATGAAAGGTCACAAATTATGTTCCCTGCTTACCAATATTCTCACTTTGCTGGGAAAATACCAGGGAAACTTTCTCCATATGAGCAGGCCCAAAGGTCTATTGGATACTCTGGTGAAAAATCCTGGAACAAAATTCCTGATGCCATCAAGTAATCCACCTCAGTTTCTAGTTTTCACTTTAAACTAAGAATTCATATATTTTCTACTAGATACCTGACATAATGTGCCTTTACACTATTGTAAGTTTGAGAATTAGAGATGAAACAATTGTAACAGAATAGGCAAGTTTACACAAGAGGGGGGCTCTCTCCTTGATTAGTTTATCTAGTGAGAGACCTCCTCCTTGTAAAATTCTTAACTTACAAAGTTTGTTATTTTAGAGTTATTTTCTTCTTGTTTACTTCCTTCTTTGTTCCTATTATACATTTGTTATTTTGTAAATTGTAGTTGATTTTGTAGATAAAATTGGTAAGTTTAGAATTTTGAATTTGTATTATGAACTTATTCCACATCATGAGCTAAAACCTATTTTATTTGTTCTTATACATATCAAGTCTCAGAAAATGAAAGGTACTATGCCTCTATACTTGGCTTTCATATTTTTTGGGACACAGAAAGTGGGGTTTTGTATGAGAGAAGCAAATTGTAACACAGGTGATGAAAATATGTGACACACATGACACTGCTTTTTGGGCTTGTATCTTCTAAATTGCATTTTTTCTGAAAAAGTTGACACAGTGTTGTTGGTAAGTCTCTTTTGAAAGCAGATAATGTATTGCCTCTTTGTTCATTTTGTGGGAAACAGTAGTTTGCTTGATATGACTGAAATAACCAATATTGCTGTTTTTATTTCATTGTGACACATGTAACTCTTGTCAACACACTCCCAGCAAGCAACTGTTGTGACAGATGTCAAATTGGTAATACAATAAACTGGAAAAGGTTGTGAACAAAGTCTGGTGGGGTGTTTTGCTGAATTTAAGATTGATAGTGCAGTTTTACACTGTTTTAGAAGCAAAAATAGACTGCCAGTATCATGACACACATGACAGGGAATGGGCCATGCATGTGTATATGTATGTATATAAGTTATAGTGAAGGAAACATAAAAGGTAAATGATAGTATACCAATGTCCAAAAATGAACTAGTTATACTCCAGAGCTCTAGTTTCTGCAAAACCTAACCATGCAAAACTCATTCACTCTCTGCTCTCTGGCAGCTTTCTCCAAAATGCCAAAAGCTAACTCTCCCAAAATTTCTGTGTTGTTTACATGGATCCAGATACTTAACAAGTTGGAATGCATCCAGTAAAAAGCACCTTTGTCAAAGTATAATTAGCAAGAAACAACAGTAAACTGCAACAATCATCATCATGATGATCATTTAACATCCATGACTTTTCATCACTACCTTCCACAAATGGTGATCTTGTACCATATGTTCTTCCATTCCCAAAGTATTCATATCCTTTGTCAAGCATGCTCTCCACATTTTCCTGGTCCTTCTCACTACCCATTGGTCTCTAACCTTTGGAAATTTTCACAAGGACAGCACAATACATATGCAAATAAGTCTAGGAAGGTTATTAGGCAATAAAAGTTTTTGCCTTGTGGGCATCCCCCAGAAGTGTAAAGAACTTGCAAGTTATGGGTCTGGCAACAAATTGATTCATAATTATTGGGCGCAAAATCGGGTTTTTGTGATGTTGGTAAATAGATTTTGAAAATATGTCTATGAGGGTGTTTGCAAGGGTGATTAAACTTTTCTTCTTAATGGTATTTATTACATATTTTGAAACTCAAGGAACCTACCTACAGATACAACTGAAATTGTTTTGTGCTTGATGCTAGGAGAGAGCAAGGGCTATAGTTCCCTTATAGGAATCTGTTAGTGCCCCTTTGTAAGGTGAAGAGCCTTTTTCTCTCAGTTTTTTAGCAGTTGTAGCACCATGCTAGCTGACTTTTAGCTCCCCCCCCCCCCCA
>WIPJ01000651.1:274782-295566 GCA_018155075.1 Cassiopea andromeda
CCCCCCCCCCCCCATCAGACAGTTCCTGGTGCCACTCCTGACATATTGGGAGCTACTCTTTGCTAGTGCAAAACGCACCTGCATTGAAAGTCATTAGCTGACACTCCTTTTCACCCTCTCTAGCCAATATTTTTGTAACTATATTTAATTGTTCTTTAGGTATCCCAGTCAAAATGCAGAAGCTCATGTATAAAGGTAACTTAATTTGTTTTCTTTATCAAAGATTTTGATTTGCACAATTGCCATCAAAGTCAAATGTTCTTTCTTTCTTGAGTAAAATATGATTTTTTGCATGTCAAGTATTCTATAAAGGATAATGAATAGCTGACATACCAATAAGCAAGATTGCTGCTCTGCAATTCATGCATAAAAGGTTTTGCTTCATGTAGCCACATTCATTACCATTTGCTATTTAGTTTTGAAACCATGTGATTATAACATAGGTAAGTATACACTGATGATTTTCTCTTCATGGAGGTTATATTATTGATAGTTACATTGTTTAGAAGGGGTAATTCTTTCAGCACATAAGGTTATCAAAACTATTGATTTAATGTGTTGCATTTTTCAGGATTAATAAAAGATGACCAGGCTACATTACAACAATCAAACATATGTAAAGGTGCAAAACTAATGGTGGTTGGATCAACTTTAAAGGATGTTATGACAGTAGCACAACCAACAAAAGAAAAGCAAAAAGAGTCAAGCAGTACCACTGGAGGTAAAATAGTTTAATAAAATAGTTTATAATTAAGCAGTAAATATGCTATACTCTTAAATTACTATTTATTGGTGGTAGATGATCTTACCTCATTTTCTTTGGCTGGACCAACACTCTATCTATTTTGCCTTTAGTGACACTGTGTCATTCATCACTAGAAGAGAGATTCCAGTTCTTTTTGGTTTTTAATGTTACTATGCTTAATTTATGCTTGTTTTGGTCCTTGGCTATAACTGATGGTACTGCTAGAAAAAGGTGCAATGAATGCCTGTCCCGTGCCCCCAGTAGATCCATCATTGAACGTCATAAACAGTGCTGAACATTGACTGCGGTTTTGGAAATTTCGGTTATTGCGGTTTTGTGTTATGGTTTTTGCGGTTTTTGCGGTTTTTGCGGTTTTTGCGGTTTTTGCGGTTTTCATAAAATGCCATATATAGCACATACTGTAGCTGTATGATATGCTGCTGGCTTTCTACGTGTATACTAGCAGCGAGAGTCTTTCAAGTCAACAAACTTTAGGTCATAAAAATGATTGGTAATCACAAAAAGGCCTGCAGTCGTCCATTCGGAATGAAGAATTTGGATTGTTTGGAAATCGATATTTATGTATTTAAGCCAATTGGCCCTGCTCGGGTCAAGCAAGGCACTCCTGAGGGCAAAATAGATAAACATTTGTGGAATTAAAGAAAAATTATGAATCATAAAAGTGCAAGCAAAACATTGATCATAGAACATTTGATAAATCGTCTTTTTACTTTACAGCTTACTCAGCCCCTAAAGCAAGCGAATGTTGGGTACTTGATTCATCAAGCTCTTTATCAAGCTCCTATATTACATAAATGCATTCAAGGAAGCAAGATTAGAATTTCTGGGGAAGTTTTCTGCAATATATACATTTTGTTTTCAAAAGTAATATGAAGATGAAATCAATTTATGGACAATAGAAGAACTTACTGTATTAACAGGGTAGCTTTTACAATAGCCAAGAAACGTTTAAGTGCCCTCTTTATCTGTGAAACTTAAATAGCACAAAAATAATGAGCCATGTAGTAACTACTGATCAATGCATAGGTTTGATCGAAATGCAGACCTGCCAACTCTCCCGGTTTTACCCGGAAACTCCCGCTTTCGTGTACCTTCTAACACTCTCCCGGCATCTTATCTATTTCTCCCGATTTCAAAACGTGTTCTCGAATTTCTCTTTTTTATTTTGGTGTCTCAGAAATTGTTACGGTAGTAATGAAAACTACCTGGGACCATCTCTTCCTCAGAATCCATTATTTTGACGCAGAATAGTGGCTCTGGCTCAGGAAATTGTAAGAATTTGCGACATGTTCCATGATGGATATCAAATTAGATGCATCAGTTTCTGATATATTGGCAATGAAGTCACATTGTCGAGAGCCTAAGATTCCTTGCTGTAAATGGGTACCCGAAGAGGATGTCATGTAAGCTGCAGAAACTGCAACAGGCAGACATCATATGTAAACATAAAGAGGTGATTCACATATTGAAGGTGCAACAGTGACAGGAAGTTATTCTACCTATTTTTTGCATTTATTTTTCCCAACAAAAATTGGTTTCCTCCCTACTTTACCTGTACCCAGGTTGGCAGGCCTGGAAATGATACTTTGGCGAGATGAAACAAGATCTTGAAACGTTAAGGGGGTACCATAATTCATGTTGTTAAGGTGAAAAAGAACTAGATTTGTTACCATACCTCTCAAGCTACACTCCATAAGTTCCTGAGCGGTCACAACATGATTCACAGTCCCACGATATGAAATTCGACCTACGAATTTTTGTCAGCGATCTCACTCTATAGATAAGAACTTTCAAATTGAAATGCAAAAATTAAGATAAGAAATTCCATCTTGGAAGAAGACGGATTTATTGACATTAGTTCGCCTACTTCAAGCCATGTATGGAAGCAATTTTTGAAAAACAAAGTGCTGCAAAATGCAAAATGTGTAAATTGATATTAAGTTGTCAACGAAGATCTACCAGTGCTTTGAAAACGTTTCACTTCAAGGCACAACATCAACATTGAAAATCAAAGAAATCTGCTTCAAACATCTCCGAAAAATACGTGGCCATGATGAAATTGAAACTTCAAGCAACAATGCTTCAGCTTCCAAGAAAAAACAGCCCAAAGTCAGTGACCTTCAGCCGAGGAGAAAGACTTAAGGTGAAGTCATTGCTCATTTGGTTGCTACAGTGGGAATAAATTTTTATCAATCGTCTGATGAAGACTATAGAGAAAAGTATAAATTGGCTGGCTGTTCAGTTCCTTCCAAGCATAGTACAGTCAAAGAATTACTCATGGATGAAGTATGGAGAATGTGTGACATTGACAAAAGAGAAAAATCGAGAAGCTATTTTAAAATGACCAAAGATTTTCAGTTTCCATTGATGAATGTACCAACATTTTTAACAAGAGATTCGTGAGTGTAGTTTTGCAGATAAACAATGGAATTGTTAATCTTGAATTGCCAAGAATTATTGGCACTTTACCAGCTAAAAACTGTGCTGAGACACTGCATTAAAAACTTGATGAATTTGGCTGAAATCAAACTCATCATATTTGTTAGTGTTTCATTAGACGATGCTCCTGTCATGGTAAAATGTGGAAGCCAAATTCAGGACAAAATTGATGATGTTTTGAGGAGTGGCCCACTTCACATTCTGTGTGCTAACCATACCCTTCATCTTGTTCTCATGGATATTTTCTATGAAACTTACATCTTTGAAGAATTTTCTGATGATGAAGATATTAAACTAGAAGGACATTTTGGAACTGGCAATCCACGTGATTTGCTTCCAGGATTTAAAAGGCTGATTAAATTGGTCAGAAAATATGTGAAAAAGTTCAAAAAAGCCCTGTGAAAAATGATGACCACTTACGATCTATGATGCTGGAATATTATCAAAAGTTCAAGAGCCTTCCTATTGATTGCGAAACTAGGTGGACAAGTTTGAGAACCATGGTTCAAGAGTTCCTAAATCATTGGCTAGGTCCCAATTATGCTATGGAAAATCTTGGGGAAAGCTTTGCAGTCAGTAATGATTTCTAGTTTTGGAAAGAACTTGCTGAAATTATATCTGTGCTAGAAACTGATGTTAATATACTTTAAAAGAAGGAAGCAAATCTGCTGAACTTTGAAAAATGTATCAAGTTTACAAAATTCAAGCTGGATAATCTGGGAACACCTCTTGCTTTGAAATTGTTAGAAAAATTTGAAGATAGAATCAAGGAAAGAAGAAATCTAAAACTGATCCACTTGATCAAGTACTAAGAGAGTCCCAATTCATCAGAGGGAAAAAGGATCATTTTGATATAAAAGTTGTCAGGAAAGACACTGAAAGTATGATTCATCATCATTTGCAAGAACTTTTTCCAAATCTGGACACAACAGATGCCAATGAAAATGAGCCAAACTCTTGTGGTGTTGACATTGTGACTGAGGACTATGAACCAAAAGTTCAAAGGCTGGCAGAGGTATTCAAAAACCTTGATAACAATAGTTACAATTCTGACGCATTTTCAGAAACTGCAGCTGCGGCTGCTGTCAAACAAGAAATGGCTTGCAGGGAGGCCAATCCAGCAGATAGAAAGGCTCGTTTTCAGAGGCTCATTGCTGCTTTTTTAACTATCAAACCCATTAGATGGTGCACAATGCGATTTTGTTACAATTTGTGACAGAATGTTGATATCTTTAACTTTAATTGAAAGGGAATATTGTTTTTCCAGTTAAAATCTTTGGCTGAGCTTGCACTATGAGCGAGCAGATAAACGCAACGTTGTGAACAGTAGGAACGTGACTTCAGAGCAACAGCTAGTGTGAACGCCCTTTAGAGTATCTAAAAACGTTCTATTGTTTAATGCTATAACAAAGTTCTGTTTTTTCAAAAGTCTAAGAACAAACTTAACGAGATGCCTTGGTCACCACCCATTACCAGTTTCCAGGTATAAAGGAAGTAAATTCCAACCTCGATATCACCTTGGATAGATAATGTTCTGCACTGACATTTACCCTATGCATTGATTTGCGAAATGTTTTACTTGCGTACGTAAAAGGTATTCCAACATACGAAAAGCTACCAAAATTTCCCGCATTTTACCCCATGTTGAATTCCTCACGCATGATTATCTTCAGACGAAATTCTCGCATTTATATGTTGCTAAAGCCATCCTAGTATAACAACTTCATGTCGGATACTTTTTGACATGTTTCATACTATCAAACAATTAAGCTGCTAATTCATCGAGTTTGCCTACTTGTACTTCTACGATGTGCAATTGACTTTCTCATTGAAGCGTGACAAGAAGGACACCATGGTAGCAGCATTGAACAACAAAGAGTTCAATAGGCAGGAATTAAAGTATTAATCACAGCTTATATTTGTTGCAATAAGAGCGCAGCTTGCCATTTCTTCCCACTTTCCTTTTGATGTAGCTTCGTAGGCCTGCATATGTATCAAAATTTGAAGAAATTGTGGTCAAATCTGATGATTTTACCAGACATTGGTTTTGCAGTATTTGCGGTTTTTTGTTTGTGGTTTTGCGGTTTTGACGGTTTTTGCGGTTTTTGACGGTTTTTGCGGTTTTGCGGTGTTCAAGACTGGTCACAAGCTGTTGATTCACGCAAACATCACTGAGATTCCCCCCAGTTTTCATGAATGCTCATGAACTGGACTTTTAATCTTCAACTCAGCTTAGTCTGTCAATTTCAACTAATCTCACTTGAAAACCCCACATTCATTCCATTGCCAAGCACGCATCTTAGAAACTCGTCCTCCTTCCCAGAGCCCGTGGCGCTTTTTATCGCCTTCTCAGCTGCTAAATGTATGCCATTCTCAGATTCATCCTTCTCTGGAATACTGCTCCCAAGTCTTCTCTCCGTCTTCTCGATAACGTCCAGTCTATGTTCCATAAATAATCCAAACCTCGCCAAATCTGTACAGTATCTCTCTCTCTCTCTCTCTCTCTCTCTCTCTCCTTTCACTCCCATCGTCGTCGTCTGGTTGCAGATTTTTCCATTTTCTATCGCTTTCTTTCATTCCAAGAACTTTTCAGCCATGGAAGACCTTGCCTACCACCCACTTCCTTCCCCGAATCCTACAGCTCGTCTTGTTTCAAGTTTAACACCAGCAAACTTTATCATACCTCTATCTACTCAACATTTCTTTCTTCTTTTGCCGGAGCTTTCTTATAGGCCCTAGGGCGTTTCCATGGCATTACTTACTAGCAAATATCCAATCTGATCAAATCCAAAGTAGGAATCTACATTACGCCACAATGAGTTAAATTGATTATTTCATTTACTGTAATGTGGATTAGAAAACAGACATGACAGAATAATAATGATCTTATCGTTTAAAGTGAAGTATTTTTTCAGGCACATCAAAACCAGAACCGCTTTGCTCTCAGAAGGTGAGTCCCATGGATATACTAGTACCAGGAAAATGAGTTAATTTTCAATGACGCAGACTAATTTTACGACGCCTTTTATGACGTAGTATAAATTCACTTTCATTCCTTGATTTTGGCATCATTTTTCTACCTCAATTTTTTTGTATTTTGTAGAGCAGTTCTAGCTCGTTACGTCATTTCCTTGTTTTCCTTCCATCTCCTAATCATATTTTGTATTTAGCATTACTTCTTTCAAACTTTCGTTTTTTTGCTTCAGCAGCTTTCATAGCAACTTCGTCATTTTGTTTAATTTTACGTAGATTACGAATTAGTTTCGCTTTTCAGATTACTTTGACCATAACTGTTAATGTATATCATTGCTTGGGAAAAGAGCTAGTGCTTTGATTTTTTGATAACTTTAAATGAAATGCCTGTGGTGCAATGAAAGATTAATTTATTGAAAAGGGACATGAAAAGAATACTGGGAATATGGAATTTTCGGTAAAGCTAGGACTAATTAAAATGGAATTTGGCAAACAGGAGCTTTATTACCTGACAAGAAAAGAGTTCACTGTTTTGCCTCTTAAGGCAAGGGAAATTAATATCGTCTTCCTTCTTGGCGGTTTTTGGACAACCGTTTTTGTGTTATTTAATTTTGCTGTCCTTTCTTTTTATTTGTATTTTCTTCTGATTTTCTAAGTTTTTTATGGGACATTTTACATGATAGTTATTATCACTTTTATTTACGTATGATTTTCACATGTTTCTCCACGGATTAATCAGGAACACAAAAAAGTTTTGGATAAAGGAATTCCAGATGATGCTATGCCAGGGATATTTGGAATCAAGGTATGATAAACTAGTTGCATATGTTATTAATATTTGTCTTGCACTTCTGCCAAGTGGCGTTAAGGAAAAGAAATACATATCGTTGTACGTCTAGTATCAAATATTTTAAACTGGTATAAAATAAAGTTCAATGGCAATAGCAAAATTGTCTGATTAATTTAATCTGCAAAACGATAATGAAAGGACACCATTTACATAATTGTGTGACTAAATATGAAGCACTACCTTATGACAAGAAATTAAAGCGATGGAGCAAATAGCACGCATGAAATTTATGCGGAAAAAATTGTAGTGCATCGTCTAATATCCTGACGCTACGGGGCACAACTTTCTTATCAAAGTACTAAGGCATAAAAAATGACCTCACTTTATCAACAAAGGGATTATGCCCCCCTGATGTCGTCACTCATGTTGACGTATCCGCCAGCGTAGTCTTAGGTCGATTACGGAAGCAAGTTAAGCAATTGTCAAACATTTTCATTTTCGATACGTGTGAAATCGGGCGTCAATTGTATCAGAATATTCACGACCGGATAACCAAAGGACGGTTAATCTAGGAAGTACTGTGAACAACGCTTCATGAACATTAACTAAAGCAAATGAAATTGTGTTATACCATATTTCCTTCGTGGATTTCTCTATATATCAGAAAGTGAAACAAACAGATTTACATTGAAAGAAACAGTAAATTTGCGTGATTATGAAGACAAATCGAAAAAGTAGTGCAAAAATTAGGTGTTAGTGAAGAAGATTAATCACATAGTATTCATGATTGTGGTTCTCAAGCACTGCTGTACTTGTATAGCGTTGATAATTTTCATTCTTTTTCATATGCGTTAAAGCGAAGTCTTAAGGATTTTCTTTTGATGTTCAAATTAACGTTTTAGTAAGTATCGCGGTACGAAAATTGATGCGAAATATATTAACGTTAATAAAGACGAGATCGCGCAAATGAATTGATGGCTTTAGTTTCGTGTGAGATGGCCTATATTTCACGTTTCTTCTTTTAAAATAGTTTGCTTCTTGTCACACCTTTTAACCAAGATCAAATTTGAGTTAAACAGGAAAGAAACTTTACAACCTATTCTTAATAAATTTGCTAATATTTCAATCCTGGTACAGATGATTCCGTAAATTGCCAAGTAATGTGATTCTTCTGAACGTCCTAGGAGAAACTACCTTTGCATCCACTCTCTGGCATGTACAATAAACGTGGAGGTAAAGTGAGGTTGACGTTTAAACTCGAAGTAGACCAGTTATGGCTTGGAACTAAAGGTAAAGATGCATTCACATGGCATTTATCGCAGTATTTAGTATTCCTTTAGAAACAAAACGAAGAAAGTAGGAAAGTATATCGTAATTGCAAATTGGTCCTTATGATGTATGACATCTTTCATGACACAATGGGATATTTTTCTATTTTTCCTGTACATGCGATGTGCCTTGAATTTGCTAAAATATCGGTTGAGTGCCAATTCGTTTTCCAGGTAAAGGTCTGGAGTAGACCGTCATGGTTGTTCATTTTAACAACTTGATTGAGCATTAGCTACATAACATTATGGATTTTTCAGAAAGAACTGAGAAGATTCCAATGTCGTCTATCAGAAGTGTCATTTCAGAGCCAATTTCAGATCACAAGGAGTATCATATCATGGTATGTATCACGTTACTTTTCCTAGTTCACTCACCAGCTTTTCTACCCCATTTCATGCATCTAAGAGGCAAAAAGTGATAGGGATTATTCTTTTAGTACATCCGCACGAGAGGGAGGGGGTCTAACAACGTACGCAAAATAGAAAAAATTATTCACTCCTGTATGCATTCTGTAGTATTTTCATTTGCAAAAACATTTTATCTTTTCCTCCAACGAAGTTGTTTCTACACTCCACAAGTGGCGTTTCTCAAACAATAGAATTATTCCTTTTAACGACATTTATTTGCAAACTGTTTTGGATCTTTGGTGTGGCATTTGTGAGTTAATGACAGATTTGTTTAAGCGAAACGTCAATGAATGCGTAGGACATGACCAAGTCAGTTTATTAGGGGAAGACCAAATGCCATTCTTTAGCAATATTTTAGGAACTTTACACAGACCCTTTGCAAATATTTAACTTATTTATCGATTATTAAGTATAACGTTTTTCTAGTGCACTTTTTTATTGTGTAAAGACTATCATCATTTTGCCGTTAAATACTACCTGTTATGTTCATTTTCCTGTCTCATGAGTGCTTCATAAAGTTTTGTTCTCTGTTGAATAATTGATTGCATTGTAATAACATTTTTGTTAGAGATAGAGGGGTCAGATGAGCGACGTAGGTACGTAAGAGGTGGAGTTCACACAAGGGGAAGGGGTCATATTTACGAGATTTTGGTGCGTACTCTTAATTGCCTAATTGCCAGAGGCTAGAAACATCAAAAGATTTTACTAAGCGGGGAAAGGGCGGAATAAGCGGGTGGGGTGGGGGGGGTAGAAGAAACGTTTTGAAATTTAAGAAAGTACTACTTTGAAACAATTTGTGTAAATAAATTATGCAGCAATGGTCTTAAGAATGTAAGCAGCACAAAAATATTGCTAACAGACAAAAAGATTTATTCAAAATATCTGTTTCAAACATGTTTTGAAAAACACTTGTGCAAAGGCTAATAAGCGGGCGGTGCTAAAAAGAGCAGGGGTTGAAAAGTTAATTAGCGGGGGGGCGGTTATGCACTTAAAAGAGTATGACTAACTGAATGATCCACTTCAAAATTTTGAAATGAAAATATAGTTTATGTATGATGCTAAGAATTATTGAGATAAATCCACAGTTGTAAATATTTTACTTCATGAAGAAGGGAACAGAATTAATGTCAAATTTTGTGCAGGATGTTCAGATAGGCAATATGAATATGAATAGATAGATAATAATAAATATTTTGATAGATAGGAATATGAGGGTAAATTAGTGATCATTACCAGTGTAAGAAAATGAAATTGCATTTATTGGCATTTCAGGGGATCCAATTAGGTCCAACCGAGGCATCAAGATATTGGGTCTATTGGGTACCAGCACAGTACATTGAAGCAATTAAAGACACAGTGTTAGGACGGTGGCAATCTTTCTGATCATCATCATCGTTGTTGTTGTTGATTTATGTCACCATGGTTGGAGTAGTAAGTCAGCATAGCATGACATACCAAAATAACCTCAAGAGTCATGTTCCTGCTTTTCCTGTAGCAATTTCATGTATTGCCAGTCTGTTAAAGATTTCAGTTGTAATATGAAAGGAAAGGATAGTAACCTTCCAATAAATACTTTTAGATATAAGGTTAATGTTATATATATTTTTTTGTTTCATTCATGAACTGCAATATAGCAATACATTTTAGTTTTGTCAATAATGTCTTTGCAATAACATCATCACATTCTTTATGTTGTTATACAGTTATTAATAGCCAACTTTCATTTGTATTAGATCCCTCTCACTCCCACCATTTGCCAAAAGAAAACTTAATGGGAAGAGGAAAGAAAGTAAAATCTATTTATTGGAAAGGATATGCAAAAGATATAAGAAACCATTTTCTTTTGTTTTAGTACTGCTCAATTGGTATCGAATTTCTTTTCAGGAACAAAGTTACGTAATCAAAACTCCACATGGTGATTGGCTTTCAAAAGTGTAAATGTAATAGGGCACAGTGTACAGGGGGGGGGCGGAATGCGGAATGCGGAATTGCGGAATGCCGAACTGCGTGTCGTTCACCAGAAAATCTGACTGGTGCTCAAGCAACAGTTGCACTACGCTGGATTTGCGCCTGGTGTATTCTACGATAGGATATATTGTAACATATTCTACTATTAAAAGTAGTGCCACTATGACGTTAGCTTTGTGATCAGAATTGATTCTAAATTCTTTTGTCACAGTTTTTGATTCCTTCAAGGGTTTGCTGATATGTCTACAGATTATGTACGGGTATGGCATTAGCCGTGACATTCAAAACTTCCCCTTTTAGGGTGAGAAGCATTAAGCATAGAAAAGTTAAGAAAATTGAGGCTCAAGTAAAACGATGGTTTTCTTATAAAAAAAACGTGTAAACAACAGGAATTGTTTGACGTTCGGGTCGTTGGAAACCGAGGTTACACTGTATATGTTTTCAAAATCCAACACTAACACAGGGAATATCTTTTATTCAGTGTCGGGATTTCGAGGCTGTACGAAGATATGGTAGTAAGTCAGATAATTATAGTTCACCATTGGTACAAATAAACTCTGAACTGTTACACTACAATTTAGAAGAGAAGAGAACAAAAAATCAAAACGCAAATTGACGTATCCATTGCCATCGTTAGTTTCATAATCAAGGGTTTTCATCCAATATAAGCTGTAACTCAAATTCTCTTTTACTGTCAATGCATTCTTGTAGATATGACATGAAATCAATGAAATGAAGGCGACGGGATATTTGATATTCCAAAGGAATGATCCACGTCAACCAATGTTGGTGATGGTATTGGCGGTAGAGTTATATTCCCCTGCAAATCATTGCCATCTGCAAAAGATCCTAGGTTCGGTGACAAGAGATGATGTTGTCCATGATCGTCATCCTGCTCTGTATTGCTAACAACTTTAAATTGATCAGGAATATGCTGTTCTGGGTTATCAAATTTATGTTTTCTCATTGATTGCTGATACATTCGATAGTATTTCTACAAATGAAGTAAGGGTAATTGAAAAACCCGACTGGCGTATCGACCCGACTGGGCAAAAATATTTCGTTCAAGTCTCAAGCATGTATAACTTTTGCAACTCAAGAAATTAACCAGTGAATACTTTAGCAAAAATAACCTGTTTACTGGCATCAAAAGCTTTATGTTGAATTAATGAAATGAAAACTTTAAATAATTATGAGGTCTTGCAGCATACCTCTTTTTCCTTTGCTTTTAATTTTGCCCACCTCTCACTAAGAAGTTTCGAAAGCTCCATTTGATCAATAGTTGGCTTCAGTTTTATGATATCTTTTCTTTCATTGTGGCAAAAGAAAAGGTAAGCACTGGCTGACTTGCTGGATCCATGACTGGATGTCAATATATGACCCATATCATCAGCAATACTTGTCATTTCTCTACCACTGCGGGCCCTCATTGGCTTCAGAGATTTAGCAAAGCCACTTTCCTTTAAAACATCAGCCTAAAAGATACGATTTAAGCATAAGACATCTTTAAAGGATTCACTATTGATAGGATAGAAAAAGACCATGTGGCTGGACGGGCTGATTCAAAAAAAGACCACAATGGTGCAACGGCGTAACAACAGAGTCTTGGTTAAAGTGAAGGGCGTATAATACAGAGCAATGGCGAGAGCAACAATGATGCACGGAGCTCGAACAAAGGATGGCCAAAATACAAATATACAAATAGACGACATCAAGGTTGATAGGACATTGAAAGGAATACGGATCAAGAAGACCCAGTTATGTGGGTGGGTCAAGGCAGCATTCATTGCAGAAGCCATTTGGGTTGTTTGTAGTAGCTGGTGTAACAATCAATGCTTAATGGTATTTTAGGCATTTTGTAGCCTGTTAGTAACTCCCTTTCTTGCACACGACATTCAAAAGTTCTTTGAAATGCTAATGCCTGTGACTGGGGCCTGATGAACAATTAGCATTAGGAACATAGACACCGACTTTTGATTTTCTCCAGGGGAATTCAAATTAGAAAATTTAGAAATCCACATACCATGAATACACTTTGTAATTATTCAGAAATTTCTCAATAAAATAGAATTAGATATGATGCGTAAAAAGATAACTATTTGTTTAATATTGCAAAACATGTTTCGGATTCATCATCTATCATCAGTTGCTAATACAGACTAAGGTTTAATCATTAGAACAAGTGTATATATATATATATACATATATATATATTTATTTATTTATTTATTTATTTATTCGAACAAAAAAACGACAACCGTTATAAAGAAAATAAGGGGGCTAGAAGCTTAATGAAACATCGAAGTGCTGAACCTGCTTGTTTAAGATAGGTTTTTCCCACAAAATATGCAAAGCTTCCTTAATTTTAAGTTGATGGTATGTGCCTGCCAAACAACTATCATTGCAAGCCTTTTTACATTTATCGGAACTCTAGGTGTTCAAAAATGTTAGAGTTTTTATCAGTAAAAAGATGCTCACGCACTCGTGTAAACAGATGTCGGCTTGTCTCACCAAAATAAGTGGAGTTACATTCAGCACAAATAAACTTATAGACTACATAAGAACCGAGCGATCTAGGTACAGTGTCTTTTACATTCCTCAAGTTTTAATTTTTAACGGAAGAACTACCAATTTGATGTTAAGATTTCTGCAATAACATTTAGTCAAAGTGCGCACTTTACGTTGGGCGAAATTAGAAAAAACAAGATATGGTAGCTTGAAATATTAGGTACAAATACCTCCAGGTTGTGTATCAGAATCTTTACATGAAGTAGTGGAATTGTTAACTCTGTCAAGATATGTTTTAATTTCTTTATTTATTAATTTTCAGGAAACTGATTCCTCTTTAGTGTAAAAGAAAGTTCCTTAACATCTTCATTGAAAGCAAGAAGGGTATTATTGATCTTATAAGCTCTATCTTATAGTGTACGTATAAGGCCAAGTTTGTAAGAAAAGGAAGTGAAACTAAAAAAATTATTGAGTAGTCCAGTAAAGGTCTTTTTATGATAGTTGAGGTGGTGAGGTGAGAGGGATCTTTATTGTTAAAGCAAACATCAAGAAAAGCCAAAGTCCTACTAAATTCTTTTTCCATAGTAAACCTTATCATGTTGAGAATTGAGATATTGAAAGAAGAGTAGGGATTCATGCTCATTATTGAAAAGACAAAGTATCATTGACATAACGTCAGTAGAAATGAATAGGAGGGCCTTAATATTTATTGAGCCATAAATGCTCATGATGCCCTAAGAAAAGGTTGGCTAAAACCGGTGGAAGTGAAGAGCCATTGCCACATCATCCACCTGGTCATATACCTTGCCATTGAAAAGAAAATGAGTTTGAGCAGTAGCAATCAACAAAATTTTATTAAGATCAGACTGGGAAAGTTTGAGGTCAGAGTTGCCATCTGTGATATAAGAAACAACAAGATCAATGCATTCCTGAAGGGGTATATTAGTAAACAAGCTTACAATGTCAAAAGAAACAATAATATTCCTAGAAATGTCAATAGAGTTAAGCTCCTGTAAAAAAGAGAAAGTATCCAAAATAACATACATGCTAGGTAGATGAGGTTGAAGAAGGTTAGAAACATTTAGCTAATGGTGCCAAAAGCTTTCTATTTACCTTCATTTCTCCTATCTAACAAATGGCTATTCATAGACTGATATATTGTTTCAAAGCATGCAAAATTATCTGATTTGTTAACAGAAGGGGGGGGGGAATAGAATGTGTTAAACTGAGTTTCACTAATTATACATTGTTTAACATATTTTACTGAGGGTGACAAGAAAAGCTACCCAAGCAAACAGAACAGAGAAGCATATAGATGCATAACAGAGGAGTGTCAATGTAGTATCATTATCATGTTAGTTTGTGGGTTTATGTGATTTGGACAACCAAAAAGCAGCATTCCTCATAATTTTTCATGGGGGCTCAATGCCCCTGAATATTGCCCAGATGTGATTTGAGTCCTCAAGTCCTCACATATTAAGTGCCTATAATTAGGAACAACTGGTACATGCTATGTTGCTGAATATGCTGTACTTTCAAAAATACACAGTACTTACATCAAAAAATAAGTCAAAACTCCTGTAGTTATCATTGTGCCTATCAAGATGATCCATTATTGCCCTACAAGGAATAATTTTCATAATCATTAGAATCATGAGCAGAGTATTTGTCATAATTAGTGCACTTGCATTTGTAGCCTTTCTGAAGGATACCCAGGGATGCCATAATATTGTATCAGGCTGTGACATTACAAATGTTTAAGTAAATAGCTACCTTTTTCTTGGTTAATAATGAAATCAGATATGCTACAAACTCTTGTATATAAGCCACCTCAACCTCTATAGCACCCCACCAAAAATTCTCTGAAGCTTCACCCCTGAGCCTCTGGATCTGATATACTTGCTAAGAAACACTGGTACTGCAAATACAAATAATGTTGGCTATAGAACTGTCTAGTATCTGTTTGCAAAGAGATCTAGAAGAAAAATGCCTTTCATCCTGCAAATGCTCATATTCTATTGTTGACTCTGTCATTCATACAAATTTTTCATGTAGACCAAGAGTTTCCAAACTATTCAGCCTAAGGGTGGCCCCTACTATTAAACAGCAGGTGGAGGCCAAATATACACTTGATTTCCAAACAAAAAGAATACAGATAATCTTTTTCATAGACAAAAAGTCTCTGCGGGGCAGATGAGAAGGCATCCAGGGTTGAATCAAGCTCATGAGTAACCTTGTTATTACAGCCACCTTTAAGCTATTACTTGAAGCTGAAGTGCTAGACAAATGCTATGACATTATTATTTGAATACTTTAAGGGCAGAAACTATTGTAGGCAGAAAGCTTCACCACAAAGTTTGACCTTTTACACAAAAGAAGATTAAGAGCAGAGCATTGACAGACAGGAAAAAAATAATTTCAAGGAAAAAACTTTAACAGTAGGAAGTTTCTGTATTTTTGCAACATAAGCTTCAGGAATTTTGAATTTATGCTTATGAATATACAGTCCTCTGGAAGGTAACTATGATCTAATCTCTACCAGAAATTAACTATTGCCAGCAATTGATTTAATCAAATTTGTAATCAATCACACAGCATTGTAGTTTGATCCTGACAGTGCTGAAAATACAAAAATACTTTTGCTTTTTCGCACACTTTTCTTCAGAAACCAAAGTTTTTCACACAAAAAAGAGTAACAAAATTGTTTCTTGGTGGCAAAAGTTTAACTGTGAAATTTGTAAAAAAACATCTGAACTGGTGACAGTTTATTCAAAAATTTCTCAAATTGTTCTTCTCACAAAACTTTCTGCCTGCAAAAGTTTCTGCCTGCAAAAGTTTCTGCCCTTAAAGCCTAGCGCACACAGTACGATTTTTGTCGCTGAGGACGAAGATTTTTGTCGCTGGCAACGAAAACTTGCTGTGTGCGGGAAACACATAAAAGATTTTTGTCGCTGATAACGATCTTCAATATCAAATATGCTAGAAATTCTTTTTCATCGCTGACGATAAAAGACAAGATCTCTGTTGCCAGCGACAAAAATCGTGCTGTGTGCGCTAGGGTTAACGTACATAACAGAATGTTATTGGATTTACAAACTTTCGCTCCTTTCGTGCACGTTTTGTGATCCTTCTTACATGGCAAATTCGATTCATCAACTTTATGTTGTTCTAATAAAAAAATATAAGAATGATCTCATTGACTATTCACAATCAAACTAAAAAATATGCTATTTTGTGCCTTCAAATGAAACAAACATTTTACAAATAATTATCATCTCAGTTATTGCGCAATTCCTATGCATGGAAAATCAGCCTATAGTCTTTCTATGCTTCACTTTTTGGCTAACAACCATCTCTAAGTAAGTGGAGGGATGATGTCAAGCATTCTCTATGTCACAGGCTGAAAGAAATGTATGCTTTCCTTACTGTCTCGATATCTTCACATTTTGCTTCCAATGCAGAACGTTTCGCGTCCCAAATTGAATTCATTTCATGTTGTTTAACTCCAATTAAGAACTAACTGATTTGCTGTAGACAAGTACAACTTTTTAATTAGCAACCTCGATATGAAATCGATATTATCTCGGTTTCGGATTTCAGTGGTCATTGGGTCGTAGGGGTGGTTGCTGCTGCTGGTCGCCAGCGGTCAATGGTCGTTGCCAATGAAAGTTGCTTCGCCATATAGTAAAATGGTGTGCTGTATTGGACCATTAGTTCAATGTGTTTGACATTATCGCGCTATTGCAGACAAATGGATGATTCTAAAACCAATTAATGTTTGCCATCAATGAATAGCTTCGTCTGCCGTGCTCATCGACCATGATGTCGTCATAATCGCAAGTTACAGTGCCAAGAGAAATAAACATGAAGGAAATAAGAGTTTCTTTGCAAAAGCTATGCTTAAAGTACCCTGGGACATATTTTTTCAGTATCTATTTTGATGTAGGTAAGGAACAAGTTGAGACCCAGGTACAAGGAGACGCAAAATTTCAATGTGAGAAAGATGGAAAACAATGGGTGTTAGGCCCTATAGTTAACTGTGGTCCCAATGACGTCATGAATGACCTTCAAGAGGTAGACTTTGTTGTGGGTGTCACTGGAGGCAAGTCTTTTGGTTTTGATAGAAAACAGAATGCATGTGCAGAAATTTAAAGAAGCGCATTAAATGATATGCCTGCTTGTTTCTTTGGTTGCATTTAAGCAAAGGATCTATGTTAATATAATAAGTGTATCAAGAACATGAAGACAGATCATAAGTAGAAAGGAGGCACAGTCAGGGTGATTTCTAAAATTTTAACAAGGGGAGCTCTAGGTACAATGTCAGAAGTGGGTGTGGCCCATTTGCTGCCACACCCATTTTTTTTAAAATTGCGACAGATAATTTAGTCTAATTGTGATATAATATAGTCAACATCTACAAAGATCTCAATAGCCATATAGTAGTGAGGAAATTCAACATAGCAATACCATACAAAACATTGGAAGCAAGGTCAATGCATTTTGAAAAGCAAGATTGATGCAAAAATTTAGGGGGCTGAGTCCCCCCAAAATGAACTACAATTGTATCAAGGGGGCTCCATCCCCCTGAGCTCCCTCAAAATCACCCCTGGGCACAGTCTCCATAAAATATTGCAAATTGTGCAAGGTGAATATGATAATCAAATTAATTGCTGAAAAACTGCTTGAAAGAGACTAAGGTAACACCTATGGAGAATAGATACTTCCTTTTCTTGCTATTCTGAAATTTGCTCCTGGTCTAGGGGGCAGAAGGGGCATGGCCCATAACTTTTTCAATATCGTTAGATTTTTGGATATGTTAATGTCTCATTGAAAAATGTTGGTAAAGATACAGGTTTTGAATCTTTGAACTTGGCCCCCCTACTCTACAGGTGCCACAGCACCTCTGTCCTGGTCCCTCTAGCTCTAGAGGCCTCTGCAGGGGCATAGAAGTAGGGGAGTGCAAGGGGAGGGTGCTGCAACCCTCCAATATTTACTTTGTTGGCACATTTGTCAAATATCAGTAGTGCTCATCAACATTGCATTGCTGACAAAACTAAAGGAAATTCCTACTTGTCAGCAAATTGGGCTCAAACAAAGTCTGTTTGTCGAAAAATTGGGGTTGTGTGCCCCACCAAATATTTTCTTTGCCCCTGGGCCTCTAGGTCTGATATACTTGCTAAGAAGCACTGGTACTGCATGTACAAGTATCTTTAGGGTAATTCGACACAAAAGTCAACCCCAGGATGAAAATGCTTTTTTTTACCATATATACATTATGCATATGTTTTTGGTTTCTAGAGAATTAGGCAATGCAGTACTTTTGTCATACTCAGAACTTATTGAAAGCAGAAAAAATTTATGATCTCCTAAAACAGGTTATATTTTGTCATTTTTAAGTGCATTTCTTTCTAGATGTAGTTGAAAAATATTGGTTAGTCTTTGACCAATATGTTGAATCGAAATATTGCATATTTCCACACACATGGATGCTTCATACCTTCAATATATTTATCATGCCTCAAACTTGGGGAAACTACCAGATATGCTGCCTAGTATTTCCATGCTTTGCTACTAACTTGAGAGGGTGCTGCATCAGTTACTGGGTTATGTTCCATCAGTTACCAAGGAGCATAAACCTCTCTAGCCCATTGTGTCTCATCTTAGCCTTAGCCTTTTTGCTTTTTCCTTTTGATATTTAAATAAAAGCTCCAAATACTTTCATAAATTTGCAGTTCGTCTGGTCAATGTAACTACTTTTTCATTCTCTGAGTTACATCAGTTACCACCTTAAATATGCCATCAACAAGAAAGTATGTACCTTTGATTTAAAACAATGGTATTTGTTGAAAGCAGTAAGCACCCCTTTTAATCACTGAAAATATTGAGCTTCTCCACAAATAGCTTTTCTTGTAAAATGAAAATAACCCATCTAATTGTTACATCAGTTACCTGTGGAATTGCCCTTTGTTCTACCTTGTGAGAATTTTCTGATTAGTTTTCCTTCATTTTGCTTGTCAAAGAATTTGGAGGTTATAAAACAACCATTCACGTGGGAATCTACCAAGAAGTGCCAGTCTCAGAACCATCATCATCACATTACAGAAGAGATGAGATGAATCGTGTTTTATTTGGAAAAGGAGCTTTGAAGATAGCATTTCCTCAGGCATGGCATACATCAGTTACTGAATTTGATGACAAAACATATTACCAAAGAGTATATTTTAATGCTGTACATGATGTTGGCAGTATAAAGTATAATTTAGGATGGCTTGGGATGAAAGCTGTATTTCAAGAGAGTGCTGCTAAAGCTGCTGTTTATGAGATTTCTGACGAAATCAATATTCATCAAGGTAATATATTTCTTTAACTTAATGTTCTTCTTTTAGCTAGAATACTCATGGTATCACCTACCAGACACTTTTTGTAACTAGGATCCAAACTTTGTTTATGCTTCCACTCTCCACCAGTTTGGTATTATTTCCTGCATTATTATCATTTTAAAAATTGCAAAATATCATAAGGCTGGCATTTACCCCCTGGCTTTATCAACTCGATTCAATTATTATAGACTGTGTTTGTTGTTTCTTTTTCTCTGTTTACAAAGCAAAAGCCTGAACCATTACCAATGCATAGTCACTATGATTTTAGGATTTGCCATTGGATATTTAAAATGCTTATTTTTATTGTTTTGAGCAGATCCTCCAATGTTACATAAGGATGTGAATGAAGCGCTAGATAATGAAATTCAATCATCAAAGAAGCCAGATCTTGTGGTAGATTTTGATAAATTGAAGTCACCATCATTTAATAAATTTGAGGTATTAGGTTTTCTGTTTTCATTTGATTTTTCTTTTAATGAAGTTGGATTTACACCTCTGCAAAGGTTTGACAAACCCATTATTCATAGCACAAAAACTGAGAGCCTAGGCAATTAAATGAGCACGATGAAACAGAATGTTATTTCAGAAATTGGAATGCAGGTTTCTCCATGTAAGGATGGAATAGCCTCTCTGGCAGGGAAGATAGAAGAAAAAAATTAGATTGAAGATGTTTTAATACTTCCATTTTAAAGCTGCCTTTTGTGTTAATATGAAACACAGACAGCTTTGACATGTTAGAAAAATGTGCATTCAAGTGAAAGAAATATGTTGTTGAAAAAGACCATAGTCTGCTGTTTGTATTTTTCACAATATTCCTTATTATTTGTAATTTGATGCTTTGCTATTCATTTAGAACATTCTAACTTCTTAGTCAAACAAACAAGTAGTTTGTTTTCAAAAGTGTCCAAGATGCAATCCTTGACACTACAGGAAAACATCCGACAACCATTATACATTGTACACAAGAATCACAGGTGGTAGGGTTAACAATAATTCTTCCACAGTTTGCAACCATTCCTCTACCACTGATTACCAAAGGGATAGGAGGAGCAAGAATTATAAATTTTTCTACAAAAGCATAATGCATGTTAGCTTTTCATGCTTATTTTAAAACAAGATAAGGGATTTTCCCAATAAAATCTTACTCCAACTGAAAAAAAGGGATTTGCACCCACTGGCCCCCCTATACATACATACATACATACATACACACACACACACACA
>WIPJ01000651.1:307001-339547 GCA_018155075.1 Cassiopea andromeda
CACACACACACACACACACACACGCACGCGCACAAAACACACGTACATCGCATATACCTCCTGAATTCAGTTCATAATTATGTATGTATGCATTGCTTTGTTCATCATTTCAATTCTCTCAAAGGCTAAAATGTCTAAGTATCAACGTCTTGAAAAGATTTGCAAAAAGCAGGAGCAAGTGAGTTGTGATTAGTTGTTATTTGTTACTATAAAATTTTCAAGAACCACATAACTTTCACAATATTAAATCCTTTTCTATTGGATCTGTTTTGAAGTTCATAGTAATAGTTGATTTCATTTTCGTTTTACTTCCTCCAACTTTACATATTCTTGTCTATTTTACGATACTTTGAAGATCATAGTTGAATATGAAGCAAACGCTGCCAAATCAAATCGAGGACAACTGATCTCAACAGGTTCGTAAATTTAGTTTGAAGTAGGTCACTATCTCTCCGCAAAAGATTATCGTCTGTATCTATTACACGTTCACAAAACTTTCACAAGAAGGTGTGATTTCATTATAATAATGGATGTAAGATTTAAAATATCCTCGTTCCTTCTTTTGCATATATATGCAGCATGCGTAAAATATACGTGGACAGGAGGAGAGGGGTAGTAAGCTGGAAGTGGTTATCTTTTCAGAAAATTTGTTTCTAAGAGAGGAGATGACATTTACAAGTCATTTCATTATGATATTCCTTCCTAGAAATAAAGAGACAAAAGGAATAAATACATTTTACGTTTCCTTCGCAAGGAATTTGTTTTTCATAGTTTATTCAGCGTTTTAATGGTCTTCCTCCTGGGCCTATTCAAGCAGACTTATTAACAATTTCTAGCTCCAAGGTGGGGTATGGCACACCCATACCCCCTAATTTGCACCCCAGAATACAGCACTTTTCAATACAAGAATTATCTGGTTTTATGCACAACACTCACAACATTTACAGGAATTTGTCTGACACTCTCGATGCAGAACTAGAAAAAGTAGTTAGATGCACTGTTTTATTCTCTAACATTGCTTTTTATAAGAATGATTTATAGTAATAATAATCATCTCCTTCTTGTAATTTGACTTCTTCTTCAATTTGTTCAGAAAATGCCATTGTCAAACCTTTGAATGTCACTTTTAAAGATGACATGGTAAGTTGAAGCTAACGTCTTCAATTAATATTTCATAGACGGCATTTGGTGTTGGAGTGTGTTACCTAAGTGAGTAAAGGAAAATGATGCAGAGATAGCATCGTAAGCAGTCTTTTCAAACATAAAATCATCACATGCGTTTTTCTATCGTAAATTCTTGGAAGAAGCTTGCTTCATCACATTGCTAGTCTGTATAATGTACCATCAATTTTTTAGAATAAGGGCTTCAGCCCTCTGAATCAAAAGAATAAGAGGATAGCACGCAAATGCCGACGACCACAGTCTGTCGAAGGTCGGCGGCCAAATTTCCGAGATAGAATGATTTGTATCTGAGCCCGTATACGAACATTCCTTCTTGCCAGTATTGTGAATCGAAGCTGGCATGAAGTCAACGAACTGGGAGTGAGTTTGGCCGTCATTTAGGTCGGCTTTGTGTGGCTGTATGGAAGGGACATCCCCCCATAGATACAGGACTATGATACTGCATTTTAGCATTCAGTTTCTATGAATGGGTGTGTAGTAGACACAGCTGGAGCTCAGTAGCTTTCGTTAACTTAGTTTTTATGTGTTTTCAGGTCAGTAATCGAAGCCCTTCTTTAGTTCCACGACAAGTGCTACCCCAGACTCAACTAGCCAAGTTTAACTTTGATCAAGTTGATGAAATCGAAGAGAGGGTGGTGCTACTTCAAAAACTGGAAAAAGCAGAAGGGAGAATTATGGCTTTGGAGAAACAGGTTGATTATTCCAGCTTTCTCTCCTAGCTGTACATCAATATCTCAGAAAGTTACTTCAACAGCTCTACTTTTTTACTTTCTAATGAACGCTTTCTCAAAATACTCAAATTGACTAAGAGTTTTGAGTTTATGTGGCTTGAATATTTCATCATTCCTAATAATCCTTAATTTCAGCAATTTTGAGTTTTAATTTAACCTTCTTATAGAAAATATTCTTTTAAAAACATTTGAAGGAAGGACATGATGGTTTAGATGTGAATTACACCATGGCAATAAGAATAAGTGGGGAGAAATTTAAAGAATCCATCACTTCCAATTTATTATTAGTTTAATATTAATGCAAACTCATCATGAAAGCTTATAGGTTGCTACTCAAAGAAATATGCTGCCACATATATTTTTCCAAATTTTACTATACAATACTACAATAAACTAAACAACATTTTGCATCGCATCATATTACTTATATTAATGTCTCATGCCAGAATGTTCCGCAGCAATGAAGGGGTATCAGTTTGAATGTGACAAACAATTACAAAAGAGATGCGGGTCAAAATTACAATTGTTTCCATTGCGCACTTTCTTAATGATCCCATATTTGAAAATCATATGAATTAGATGTCCCTACACAATATCCATATACAATTCATTTTCATGCTAAATTCATGATACAGGGTATAGTTTAATATGTTAAAACAAGAACTCTCACAAGAAGTATTGAATACGAAAATAGTATCTTTGTATTCAATAAATGGATCAGAAAAATTGAATCTCTTTTGTAGTTTTGTAGAGTTGAGCAGGTGTGTCGTCAGCAAAATACCTCGTGTGTGGTTATTAGCACGTGCAAATGATTTTGCGAGTTCGTTCGCATTTCTAAGAAACTCTTTACATACACACGCTCAGATCAAATCAAGAAGCAAAGAAAAGAATTTTAAGGTGCGACAAATATACCATTTATCAGACAAATTCTTTCAAACAAAGAAACTACCGTAGTTTAAACAATAAACGTAAAAGCAGTCCATCATCATCAAATGATGAAAGTCGGAAATAAGTAATGATTGTTGTCAACATGCTAAGGTATAAAGTATGAAAAAACAAGATAAAGGCTATTAACTTTCCAAATAACAACATCGGAATTTGAAGTTACTAAAAAACGTTCAAGACTACCTATTCGCGAGTGTGATCAATCGCGAACCCTTCCCATCACAATGATGTAAGCACTTTTTTGAGCATTTATGAAATTGGTTGATTGTCAAACAGACAAAGTTTATTTCCTAGTGGATCATCAATAAGAAACTAGTTGGAATATCAGGCTGAAAAGGTTCTAATTATTTGAAATCAAAATATGCAATTTCAGGCTGTACGTTCTTGGTAAATGACGATTCTATTGTGAAGAAATTTTTGTCTTAGTTATGGATGGTGAAACAACATAGGGTAGGCTCTCTGTTTACTAAATGAAATAAAAGTACTTTAGTTGCGGAAAGTTCTCGTTCTGTGTTGTTGGATGGTAAGTGAATTTATCATTTATTATCATTTCGTGTTGTTGGTTTAGGCTTTATCCTGTTGTTTCTTTATTGTAGATGTTTGACAATGCAAGAACGTGGGCAAGGGAAAAGTCACATTTGAAGGCACGCTAATCATAATGCTACCAAACATTTTATTTTGTTCAGTACGATCTATTCTGTGAATTAAAGTGGAAATGCATCATCGTGTACATGTGTTCATCTTCTGATACTCATAACCTCTTATGACCCTCGACCTCGTTGATACTTGCGCTTGTCCTTTAGTTTCTTCCCAGGCTCTGTAACCAAACTGATTAATTACATATCTGTGTTTTTTTGCCATGCTAAACTGCTTGATCTATTTCTTTTGGTTAGGTTAAAACAGCTGAAGGATTTCCAGATATGATTGAGTTAAACAGAAGCATTCCAGCTCCACTTTCAATGCGTGGTAATCAGGTATGTCTTCTCTCCTGGCTTGTTGATACCTCACCAACGGTGACGTTGTGACAGAGGGACAGGGGGCACGAGCCTCCCTCGCGTGACTGTTCAGGGGTGCCAAAAGAGCAAAATGAATTTAAAAAGTAAAGTTTTTATTAGCGTTTTATTTAAAAATCAGCTGTGTGTGACTTTGAGGAGCGCCAAAATATCGATTTATAGAAGTTGATGGAAAATTTGATATTTCCCATTATCTTCTCAGTTGAAAATCAGCTGATCGTGATTTACAAGAGTAAGGTCTTTGCGTACCATTATTTAAATGTAATGTACCATTATTAGTCATGAACAAGCAACTGTGCTATGAAAAACCATTTCAATAGAACATTCTACTACCATCCAGGGCAGTCGTGAATGGACGCGTGGGGGCATGACACCCCCTGGAAAAAGCCCTATCAGCAAATTTTGCCTCTTATCGGTAAAGTGCTCGTTTTTGGGAAGGTTTGCAACATCTAGACACAAATTTCTGCCTGTCCTGGCTCATGTGATGCGCTGAAATAGGTACTACTGGCATTCTTTTGGCAACATCAGTATGTTTGAACGATTTCATTGGGCACATCCTATGAATTTGTGACGACCTTTGCAACTGGTCGGCAATTCGCTCCTACCTGCCACCATACCAAAGTCCGAACACATTGATAGCAATTTAGTGCAGTATTAGAACAGATTCGTGCATTGACACATAGTTAGAATGTGCAATGATTTAAGCGGTTGAATGGGAGGAAGGGTTTGTTTCTAAAACATGAACATTCAGTTCCAATTTATTTCTTCTTTTTGATACAATATTTATTAATTACAAGCCAAAAACATTTACTCTTTGTTTTTGTTTAACTAACTCATGAAAAGTAGAAAGGTGAACACAAGAATTGATGTTTTTTATGCCTTTCCAGCACCTTTGTGATGTAAAAAAGGGATTTGGTTGCATGTATGGCTAAAGTAAAGGGTTTTCAAAAAATTTGTTAAGAGCTTTACCCCTAAACCCTCTCTATTTCCTCACTACTCCAATACCACTCTTTCTTACATACAATAAGTATAGCTGCCACACCCATCCTGTTGGGCAAAATTTCAGTTCACATCCTCCAGAGGGTATCCCTTTGCCATGGTCCTGCTATAATCCCGTGCAAAATGATTGAAAATGTGAAAGCCAATCAGCTTACACTTAAATAACAGTATATGATTTAAGCTCTTCTTCTTGCACATTGTTTGAAATTCTTTGGCTAGACATTTTAGTGCAGCTTGCAGACTTGCAAACAGGACAAGAAAAGACTGAAGCAAGAAAGAAGGAATTTAATACTATTAAGTAGTTTTACTCAACCAAAACAACTTGATTGATGAAAACGCTAACTAATTTCCTATGAAGAATTGTAAAGCAAAATTCAGCTAACTTTTCTGGGAATAAGTAGAAACATGTGTGTTTTGGGCAATTTCAGAAGATCTAAATTTCAAAATTCCTGTGGTAGCATTCTCCTGGACCCCCAAAGCATGTGCAAATTTAGGGACTGGTGTAATATTAACCCATTTCATCAATGAATGTCACACCTTATACCCAGTTATAATTCAGAGGGTCATTTTCTGTGAAAAAATGGGGAAGTCCCAATCCGAATTTGGCAACTCTTTGTGAGAATAAGTAGGAATAAAAGTGTTTCTTTCCATTTTAGATCTATAGTTTTTATATTTTTGTTAGCTTTAAGTACAATCTGTAAGATGTTTGTTACAAAGGTTTAGCACAAACTATGCCACCATGCTACTGCTTACTAAATCTTCTTGTTGTTGTGGATGTTATTTAAATGCATTTGTTTTTACTGAGCAAATGATAACAGAATGTTTTAGGGCTCTTTCATGTGTAACTGTTTCAAGTATTGGCATGTATTAAACCATTTTTCATAATACATAATGCAAAAATCTTGCCTCATGAAAACCTTTGAAGGGGCCCTGAAAGGCCTTAGATGTTGTGTCAACTCTAGTAACTATGGGGTATGCCACATTATGCAACAAAAACTCTACACTTATGTACTGCAGATGAAATGATAAAAATTACCTTGATAACAAAAGAAGACCTGAAGACAACTTCTGTAGTATATTTGACACAATTTTATCTAGTTTCAACATTATCTGTCATAAATTTCTCTGGAAAGTTTAAAGTATCTAGTTGAATGTATGTTTTGACTGTGAAATATCATATAGTTGATACGCAGATTTATAGCTTTGCCATAAAGTTCCATAATTTCTATACTTTTCCACCATAGATGGATCACCTCAACCAGAGACTTTATCAGTTTCCATATCTGAAAGAACAAGATTTATACAACAGATTTTCCCAATTATGAAATATACTTAAATATGCTGTAAAGATTGCATTAAATATGACACATATTATTGTAGCTAACCACATACATATGACATATTTCAAAAAGCCATGATGTCCTACTTATTTTTATCCAAGTATGATTTATTCACTTACTTTACAATAGCAGTAATTTCATACATTTTTTGTGTTGGAAGAATTCTGCCTAATATAAAGTCTACTTATAAAAGGAGTGCATGTCTAATTATTTGTATATTTCCAATAGTATATTGCAATAACATATTTCTTTAACAACTATACAAGGAAAGTAGTTTTCCATCTGTATTGCATTGAGAGTGAGAAGTGAGAATACATAATGTTTGTTGATTGAAGAAAAACCACACTACATGATTTTTATGCATTTCAACTAATGCCTTATTTTTGATGTGCTGCAGAGCCCAGAAATTTATGATATTTACTTTGCAGAGATGAACTTTAAAAAGCAATTTTAAAAAACGTAAAAGGCAACCTTTGAAAGATGGAAACATGTTTAGAAGTAATCAATACCACAGTAGGCTGTATGAGCCAAAAAGTGTTTTAGTCAAATATTATGTAAACTATAGGACAGAGGACATGAATAGTATATATATCGAACTTAAAATTAAGCAGATTGAATTAAGGAATCTTTATCATTCATGGGCTGGGAAACTCCAACCCTAGAATTTATTTCTCAAATAGTGGGGTGTGCCCCTCAAGGGGGCCTGATGCAATGCTAAATGGGAACAGGTATACATATGCAATTTTTATAAACAATGCTCTTATTTATACTGAATGGGGGGCTCAAAATATTCTCTCTTTCTATAGGGAGGCCTTGCAAAAAATAGTTGCACTGCCCTAGGATATACTCCTGAGTCCTTAATAGACATGGTGTTTGGAATAAATTTGGTGGCTGGTAAGGGTGGATCCAAGGGGGAAACAGAGGCCATGGCCCACCACAAATAGTAGCATTTCCCATAGCAAAAATTTTATTAAGAGACTTACTACATAAAAAGACAATAAAATGAATCAGATGGCCCCCCAAAGTCCAGCATTGGACCTGCCCCTGGTGGCTGAAAAAGTAAATTGCATCTAAGAAGCATGATGCCTGGATAAGTATGGCAGTTAGAAAAATAAAATGAAAAATTCATTCCTACTCTAAATACTATTTAATAGTTCAGTATGTGATATGACATCTTGTAGATATGAACAAAAGAAAGACACAAACTTACAAAGCACTAAGCAATTCACAATAAGCAGTTCTCTATTCCCCAGAATGCAATTGGTGGTTGGTAATGTCAGCAGTTTTTTAATAATTAATTGCCACGACTCCATATCTATTTGGGGCTCAAAAGTTTATATATAGACGAAAAAAGGCTTATAGATGGGTAGCTATCAAATCCAAGTATTTCTAGACCTTGCATGAGATTTTGAGAGTGAAAATTTTAAAAATTCAAGGCATTATCAATTCAAGAAGCTTAACCTCTTCTGGTTCTATCAGAAGACTCAGGCTATAGTAATTAATCAGATCCTAGGAGTAATAAATTCTGCCCCATACTCACTGCTTCTAAGGTTTCCCTTCTTATTTCTAAAATTGTAACATTCAAGAGGAAACTGTCTTGTATGTGATGAAGCAGTATATTCAATACCTACAGTCTATTGCATATTGTACAATAAAGATGGTTATTTCTGCGTTAAAAACAACAGATGTGAATTAGTTGCGAATTAGAATAATTTTCGAAAAACTGAGAGGTGGCTGTCAGTCGAAAAAATTTGAATCGGATGACCTCTCCCTTAAATACCTTAAATTTGTGCTCCAGAGAAAAAAATGCTATTTGCCGTACAAAGTTTCAACTCTACGTTTAGGTTTCTCCAGCTCTGCAGTTTTCGTATGAGCACTTGTTTTGACAGATTAACTACTAATAGAGTAACACAAGCAACGAATTGGATAACACAATACCTACTGGAAAGGGTTTTACTGCATCGAAACTTCACGGAACATTTCCTCACTACAACGACTTCCGCACTGAAAAGTTCCAATATATCTATGCAATGATCGCAATGTAATGACACCGAGGCTGTCTTCCTTGAGAACGAATCAGTTCCATGAAGGGGGACATCCCCTGGACTAAACGTGTTAACGAACCGCATGACTTCTTGGAAGGCTTTTTCCTAGTTATTTTGAAAACTGCAGTTTTTGGTATACACTTGATTTCAGAGTAAAAAGCAGTTCTCCTGAATTTAAGAACGAGTGTTGAGTATCAACTCATATTAAAGAGAAGAGCCTCTTTCCAGACTATCTGCTGTCATTGGCCTAAACAAAACTAATGTTTACTTCCAAGAAGTTGCAATGTGATTCCGCTGAACTTGCCTATTTGATAGACCAGTGAACGACCAACTTCAGAAATAGATGCTTGCAGTCATGACTTATAAAAGATGTTTAATGATGCTGCTCAAAATGTGCGTATAGTCAATTCAAGTCAAGATACAGCATTTTGTGACAATTTGACTCAACTGAAGACGAGTGGCTTGTACTGGTGCAACCTTTCAAGGGAAGAGGCTGAGAATATGTTACAAAGCAAGCCGTTTGGGGATTTTTTGGTACGCGATAGTAGAATGAATAGCTGTCTTTTTACAATATCAACAAAGTGTAAAACAAAAGTCTTACATATCAGAACAGTATACTCAAAAGGACGTTTCAGCATAGAGGGAGAATACTACGGTCAGGAGCCTACATTTGAAAATGTTTTATCATTACTAACATATTATATAAACTTGTCGAGAACTGGATCATTTTTAACCGTGTTTTCCTCAAAGAATCGAAAATATCACGTTCAGCTGTTGCGAGGTGTGAGAACTGCCTGCCCAACTCTTCAGCATCTTTGTAGGACTAGTATCAATTCACAAACAGAAATTGGGAATTTACCAAGGAATATTGAGAAACTTCCAAATGATCTGAAGGCATACCTACAAGCATATCCATTTGGCATATAATTTGTAGATGTTAATGTGCACAGCTACGCATACATCCCCCTTGCATGGCCAGATATCAGCAACAAGTAAGGAGTTGATCACATGAACCCATCACTATTTTGAGAAGCTCACTTCAACAAGTAACGTTTTTGTCGTTACTTGATTGTTTTATTTTCCGTCCTGTCATGATTTGAAATTTTTATTCATTGAAAGTGGCAATATACCATCACGATAGTTGCATGCTGAATATTTACCGTACTATTTGGTACAAGGCAGATTAAAGAATTGTGACAGATGTTTGATTCTCGAGGGAATTGTGAGAACACCAGTTGCTGCTATTTGAACCATCCCGTCCAATACATTTATGCGATTCATTAAATGTACACAGATAAATTGTTGCCTTGTATATAGCACATTTTTATCAAACATTGTATCTTCAACGGCTTAATTAATAATGTAAGAAATCTCAACTACTTGAAAGTAAAGATATATTTCTACCAATTATTTTAAGCTTTTCCTCTGACCTAGGATATATTTTGTGTTGATATTGCTAGCTGTGAACGAGCTTTTTCCCTCACTGAGGACAATTGCTGTTCAATGATCGGCTATGCTATTTTGCCGTCTTGCCAAAGCGGAATCCTTTGGTTCTATTCTATTTCTGTGAAACATGAGAACCAGTTATGAAAATAGCTAAATTTGGCTATTGAGGTAAAATTTTCACTATGATTTCAAAGAAGTGCACCTAATGCAAGGAGTTTCGGAAAATTCAATTCAATCCTCAATGCTAACTTCTTGTATGCGTTATGGCAAGCTTGAACTAGAAAGGGAATCGCTTTTTTACCACAGACCTGTGCTCAGATAGTGTTTCAGGATTTTCATGCAACTCAGCGCTTTTCTATTTCTCAAAGTAAATAGATCTTGATATTTTCGTTATTCATCGTCTGCTCGGCCATTTCCTCTAATATTGAATAGTGGGGGTTTTCTTCTAGGAACCAACTTCTTACTCGTTTCTCAGAATGCAATTATATTTCTCAGAGGTTAAAGATTAAAATTGCATCCTTTTACATCACGAATAAAAAAGTAGGACTTTTGTATGACTGTCACAAAAGCTAACTTTTGTAGCTGGTCGTATAATTTTGGTACTAATCAACTAGCCAACAATGGGAAAGATAATGTTTTAACCAAAAGCTCGAGTTTGCTCAATCTCATGCATTGCAATTTTTGGACAATGGGGTATGGGGTACGGTAACTACGGGGCTCAAGTGGAAGTTGTTATTAGGAAAGAGCACCCTACATCCTCAATTCATGCAATGCTTGAATCACCATGCTGTATTGTTGACAGGAAGATAATAGTTATGATAAAGATGCGATGATTTTCATTGACCACATCAACACTCAGAATGATAGTCTAGTTGCTCTGAAATACTCCCCTCTTAACTGATAGTGCAACTTAGTAGTTGATGATGGGTGAAAAATCCAGTTTCACTTGAAGGGATGAAATAAAAGAACAACGAATAAATGACCGATTTTCATATCAACAAAAGATATTATCTTGGTAGTATTTGTCTTCAAATTTCTCATTGACTACATAAGGCTAATGATTATAATACCATTATTCTGAGTCCAAACTTCAAGAGCCCATTGGATAGGTACACTTTGGGTTTTTAGTTAAGCTTGTTGCTACGATGATATCTACTTGTCTAGTTGTAAGGCGTTGTCATGATGAAAAGTAGTAAACTCTGAAAAGCTAGCTATATAGTTGAAATTATAATACCTCGTAAATACCTGTGTCAGTCTATTGTATGCATTAATTGTGACATAAGAAATGAAGAGGTTCGGGTAAGTCGATTACGATGGCTGGAGCAACTTGTGAGGAGAAAGGATTCCTATGTGTCGTACGAATTTTTCAGCATACTCCCGCTGGCTACCTGCTGGCTCAGGGATATAGTTGCTAAAGTGCCAAGAGAACTCTCACAGAGGCACTAAGTTTCGTATCCAGTCATGAAAAAAGAATCTGTCTACTTGACGCTTCAATACTGCAAAGTTCATGTTTTCTCTCATTCTATCTTTTGATTCCTATCCAGGCTGATACAGCGATTCTACATATCAAAATTAAGAATCCCAGGATAAGGTATTTATGAAAAGTGGTTAATGAACAACTTGGAAAACAACTTTTGTACGTAATCATGACTAATGTACGGCTACGTTTGAATAGAACATATAACAAACAGCGATGTTATTGCATACTCATAGATAATGTGTGTCAAATGCCTGAAAGAGAGTGGAAGTGATGGTGGTTGGACAAAGAAGACGATGAACAGCAGAAGCGGTATAGTTTTAAAATATTCGTAAGCATAACTCTAGGGCTTAAAGCAAACACAGTGTTTCTTGGCTTTACTTTCGTAGGCCAAACACTTTAGGAAGTAGTGTTATGCGGCTTTGTTCCTCGACTATACCCGTGTTGGAAGATTGTATAAGATATGATATAGGGGTGAGGGGACTTATTGAGCAGGAGACAGGAAGATGTGGAGACGACACTCCACACTGGTGACCTCACGTAGTTACGTAGTTGTGAGTAAAGCCAGAACATAGTCAATGGCCAGAAGAAGAAGTTGGACATAAGAACGTATACCATAGATCATCAACGACCTACCACAAGTTACTTTCCATAGGGTACCACTGCTATGTCACGTGTCCATCTTTATTTTAACTATCTTCATACGCATCTTTGTTTAACAAAAAAAATGTGTCAATAAGTTCAGAAAATCGCTGGGTGGCTTAAACAGAAAGCAATAAGGGTTACAAGAATTCTATTTTCATGCTTATCTTTATTTAACGTTGCTAATTACAATAGTACTAAGTACTAATTCAGACCAACCAACAAAAAGGAAAACTAACATTGTTGGTTCATTTTTGATACTGTCACCCAAGTTATTCCAGATGAAGTTCCCTTTGAAAGAAAGTGATTCTGGTCCAAAATCTGTGTTCCTTATTGTTGGCATATTGTAAAGGTTGCTTATCGTTAGATCAGACCATATATGCTTCTTTTCATTAAATTACCATACAAACGATGGACTATGGAAAATCCAGGAAAAAGCAGCTGAAGTTCTTTCGGTTTCCAACCATGCCTTTCTCTGCCAGCCAATTGCGAAATCTACGAAGATCAAGTTCCAAATTAGTGACAATTTCGCTTCAAACACTTCCACACGAGTATATGGTATTATTTTCTTCAAATTTAATCATTCTATACTTTAGTCTCATAAGAAATAAGTCATTGATAAATATTTTAAAGAGCAATGGACCTAAGACTTCTCCTTGTGGGATACCAACTTTTATTTTTGCGTTAATTTTGTGCGAACCAATCTTTAACATTTCATGGCTGCGACAGTGGTAATTTCTAAAGATTTTAACAAGGGGGGCTCTAGGCACAACCACGCCCATCGTTTGGGTGTGGTCCAGCTACAACCACGCCCATGTTTTCAAAGATGGAAACATGATTATTTAGTTAAATGCTGATATAGTATAATGAACAATAAGAAATGCCTCAATAACCATATAGCAGTGCACACTTGATCATAGCACTTAGAAAGCAAGGCCAATAAACTCCGAAAAGCCAAGCCAATGCAAGAGTTTTAGGGGGCTGAGCCCCCCAAAATGAGCAGAAATTCTAACAAAGGGGGCTTTGCTCTCCTGAGTCCCTAGAAATCAATCCTGGGCGGCAATCAAGGTAGCTATACAACAAGCAAAGGCTATTAGTAGTCAGGTGGGACCCATAAGTCTGCTTTCTTATAGGTTCCCCTGACCACGAAAGACCCACACCACATGATCAAACTGATTGGTTGAAATAGCTTAGATATATCCACCAACTAATATTAATAATAACAATTTTTTGAAACTTTATGATAGCAATGTAACTAAGTATATAAAGATACACACCTCACTATATAAAGGGAGTGCATAATGTGCAAGTCTGCATTATAACTAATTAACGACAAAAACACCTTTATCATACAAATTACTTAAAGCTTACAGTAGAATAGATCTGTAACCAATAAGAAAGACATTCAACCCGACGTATGATAAGGGAATCGTGATCTAAAAGTGAAACAGCTTGGAGTTTGTCCAATTATTGTTTCCTCGACAAAATGTCGTAAGTACATTTTTCATACTCGTTGATTTCAACAGTGCGTCTTTCTGTTTTCTGATCGAAATTCAAGTCTGTCAGCATCGACAGAAAGGATTCAGCAGACGTTTCAAGCATTCCTAGAGCACTCATGGAAAGATTGACAAATACGATCTCTGGAGATTAGCAATGAGAGGATTCTATCTGCATCCTTACGATTACTATTTATCTTTATTTGGATTCAAAGCCAACAGTAAGTTCCAGTACGTAGACAGAAGTATTTTTAGGCACCAAGACAAGGTCTGAGTGAATAGAGTCACCAGTTATCAAAGATAGAGATGGAAAGATAGTAAGGTCTGCAAACAATGAGCTATACATTACAGATGAAACGGTTTTGGTAATATGTATCAAAATAGAAAAATGACGCCAAGTCTATCTGCCATCGTGAAGATAGAAATTGCAACTTGAGGCAACTTGTTGGAGAGTCTCAGACTGAAAGCAGGAGTATACAGATGTATTGGATAAAGATCACTTGCAAAGATTTTTCTTAGTTGCGAGAGTGTTATTCATATACTTTACGATGAAGCTGAAGATGTTTGTAGGCTTGTTGCAATGAACCTTAGTCCAAAGACTACGTGTTTGTTTGCTACCATAAAGGGTATAGATGAGATGATGAAACCTTGCGACTTCATTTCATGACGAATACGCTCTTCATTTTCATTTTGAACAGCAGTTAGGACTTGTTTGGTATTGCGATACTGATCATATTATATATTGCAACAGGAGCTGGTACGAGACCAAAGAGAATTTATATCACTGTTAGGAGATGATTTCAGGGCACTTCTATAAACTACGTGGTACTGAACAAATTTTGTAGAAGGAGGAATAAAGCTAATACCATATTTTGATTTTGACATAGCAAGCGTGCCAAGGATGGCACTGATCGGTAGCACAAGAGTGACTGACGGATATATTTGGAAACCAGGCTATCTATGATTTCAGCTATTCATGTCTTACCAAGATCTACAATTGTTATGTGCCACGACACTTTGGAGAGAACAAAACGATGATACAGCAAGAGTTTGTTTTTCGGGTGACAAGGGATTTCTTCACTTTCCCAATAGTTCTGAAATTGCAAGGAAGTCGGTCAGAAGTCGGTCATGTTGCAAGAGAAATGGCCAAGGTTTACTCTGTGACCTTTTTTATTAGTAGCAGTATCCCTTTGGACATTCTTCAAACAAAAATAGATTTGAAGCCACACAATACCTTTTGCTTTCAGTTTTCTAACCGATGATGGACATCCATGGAAATTACAAAAGCTTGTCAATTGCCAGAGGTTTAATGCCAAGAACCTAAACGGCATATTTTGATGCTCAACAAATAAAACAACATCCGTATAATAAGGAATTGTTGCCAGATGCTCCCCTCTTGTCTGCCAGGTTTCTTCTGCCACATTACATCATGTTTTTACTTCATAACTGTGTGTTGGCTGCCATTATATACCCTAAAGGAGTCATTCAATTAGTAGGTACCCACCAAAGTAGCAAAAATCTGACCCCCCTCCCCCAGCATACACACACGTACGACCCCCCCATTGCCTACGTACACTTTCCCATTTAATCCCCCATTTCTCATGGGAAAGCTTTCAAATATCCAATAACTAAGTTCATGGGGAGCAAGACTGTAAAAGATTGGAGAGACAGGAAAATAATCATAGCAAGTGCTTTTTAGCACAGCAATGAAAGTCATCGCCTTACACAACAAAGTATGATAAAAGGGAATTTTTGCGTACGCACTTAGATGTTTCAACTCCACCTCCCGCCTTGTACGCATGGCATACGTCTTTACTCGACCCACTCCCCTTTTCATGCTTACGTACTAAATGAATGACCCAAACAAGACTGCTCGTCGAGGAAGCGGAATGTTTCCTAGCTTATTCTGTGATTGCGTTGTCAGCAGATTGACCAACCTATTCATAGACTCTCTGATTGGTTGAATCTATACGGAAGAGATCCACCGCTTATTGCATGACGTAGCCGGTGCCATAACAAAGCAGAGAGAATAAGCGGCGATATATTGCTCCTACGCAGCATTGCTCTCAATAATAGCAGACTAATGTGGAAATTTCATATAATAATGAATGGCTGTATTGAATTTTAGGCTTCAAAGGAACAAGCTTTTTCAAAAAATATATTTCTGGTATCCCAGGGTATTCACTGATTATCTTCCATACCCTGACGCTACGCCACTGACGTCATCAGCAAATTGAAACCAATAGATATACAGAAGGGAACTTGCACTAAATTCAAAGTATTTGAACTTTTGGCCAAAGATATAACGGATGAATGTGTTGAAACATAAGTTGAAAGTAAATGGGCATAAGCAATCTCACTGGAGGTACTACGACCCACTTTAATAAAGGGTGTTTGAAATGAGTCAATAAAGCAAATTAAGGCCAACCATCAGAAGGAAGACAAGATAAGTAGATAAAGTAGATAAAATAAACTAAACGGTACAAAAGTAAATAAAACCAACCCTATACATAAAGGTTTTGCACAATCTACAATCACACTTTATTGTGCAGGATCTTAATTCTTTTTTGAATGCTATTTATGATGTGGAATCTCTTACATAGGGAGGTAGCATGAGCCACAGTTTCTGACCTATAAATTGCACTGTTCCTATCCCACATGAAGTTGTATTAACTTGTGGTATATCAAAAGCAATTTATTTCCTAAAATATACTGTAAATCTCTTGGCTTAAAAAGCTCTTTCATGAAACTGGGATTTAGGCTGCTTTTGGTTTTGTAAATTTCAGTCATCAAGTATCGTAGATTGCGCTGGTGAACGGAAACTGCAATATCTAGTTTCAATAAAGCTTTAGTCGGCATGGGTAATTTTATAGACAATTCTGAGTGGTCTTTCATGGATTTTATTCACTTTTGCATTTAAATATCTGTCATAAAACATCCAAATTAGGGGAAGTAGCTAAACTGCGCATTTATGAAGCTGTTCACGTAGGAGAAGTAACCTCCCAAGATCCATCAATGTGGATACTCTAGCAAGGGCGCGCACTTTACTTTTGAAATTAAGTTTTTGCTTAATATTACTCCTAGTAATTTTTCTTCGGAGCTTTCTTCAACAATAGCCTCGACTTTGATATACTGATGTACTGACATACTTGTACTCAAAACCTAAAATAAGTTCAATATATATGAACACCTTTTTAAATGAATACCTACCTTTTCACTGAGCAACCCAACCTCTGGGGGTGCAAGCCAGCACAATTCAGAGCCGGTCCTAAGTCCGGATAAATGGGGAAGGTTGGCGTCAGGAAGGGCATCTGGCCGTAAAAATTTTTGCCAAAACCAAAATGATAAGTCAAAACTGTTTAGCCTCGGAAAATGCGAGGGCGTACCCTGTAAGCGACGCACGGAGGAAGCGCCCTACTCTTGCGAAAAATGGGCGAGGGCTACCCCGTCAAGAACGGGCGGGGCTAAAGAAGTTAGTTCAAAAAATCAGAGTGGGCACGGTGAATGTGGGAAGTTTGACTGGTAGGAGCCTAGAGTTGGCGTATTTGATGGACAGAAGGAAAGTAAACATCCTGTGCGTACAAGAGACCAGATGGAAAGGAAATAAGTCGAAAGAACTAGGGAAAGGATGTAAACTCATTAACAGCGGAGCAAACCCTGACAGCCGAAATGGAGTGGGAATCATCTTGGATAAGGTATGGAGAGAAGACCTTGTTTGTGTTGTAAGAAGGAATGACAGGATAATGAGGGTAAAGCTCTGCGCTGGTGAAATGAATGTAAATGTTGTGTGCATACGCGCCACAAGTCGGTTGCACAGATCTTGAAAAAGAAGAGGTTTGGCGGCATCTGGGTGAGGAAATAGAGGCGATACCGCCTGAAGAACGCGTTTTCCTGGGAGGAGACCTAAATAGCCATATTGGCACAGAAAGGGGTGTATTAGAGAGAATCCATGGAGTGGTGGAAAGATCATGTGCAGGAGAAAGTTAAGGCAAAGAAAGAAGCAAGGAAAAGGGCTTATACTCTGGTAACGAAGAAGATAAGCAGGTGGCTAAGAAAGCAAACAAAGAAGCAAAGAATGCGGTTGCGAGAGCAAAGGCAAGTGCAGTAAGTAAGATTTATGATGGGTTAGAAACAAGGAAAGGAGTCAAGAAAATCTACAGTCTAGCTAAAAGGAGAAATAAAGCGGCAAAAGACCTAACGCAGATAACGCAGATAAAAAATGAAACAGGCGAAATCCTCAGCAATGAACAAGAGATTAAAGCCCGATGGAAAATATACTTTGAAAGGCTACTGAAAGAAGAAAATGGAAGAAGAATTTTTGGAGAGGGTACGGCAAATGAGAGAGAAACACTTGGGATTGCTAGAGATGAGGTAGTGGTGGCCTTAAAGGGAATGAAGAACGGTAAAGCTACAAGGCCGGACGAAATACCAGCTGAAGTCTGGAAAGCCCTGGGAGAAGAGGGAGTAGATTTGCTATGGGACTTGCAGAAAAAGGTTTATGATCAGGAGAAAATGCCCGATACCTGGAGGGACAGCGTGATTGTCCCAATATACGAAGAAAAGGGTGACATTCAAAACTACGGAAACTATAGGGGTATTAGAGTTATGTCACACACCATGAAAATTTGGGAAAGAATCATAGAGCGACGAGTACAGGCTGAAACGGAGATCGAAGAGCAGCAGTTTGGGTTCTTGCCGGGCAAAGGAACAACGAATGCAATTTTTCTTGTTAGACAGTTAATGGAAAAATTTGGTGAAAAGCAGAGAAGGCTGCACTTTGCCTTTGTTGACCTGGAGAAGGCTTACGACAGAGTACCGCGTGCTGAAACCTGGAGATGTCTTAGAGAGGCTGGTGTCTCTGAAAAGTATGTGGGGTTGATGCAGGAATTGTATGAGGGTGCAAGGACGCTAGTAAGAACGAGCGTCGGCGAAAGCGAGATGTTCCCAGTGACTGTGGGCTTGCATCAGGGATCTTCGCTGAGCCCTTACATTTTGGACATAATAATGGAAGACTTAGGCAGAGGAATAATTGAGCCGGCACCATGGGACCTATTGTTTGCCTACGACATAGTCAAAATATCGAATACCAGGGAAGGACTCCAACAGAAAATTGAGAGATGGAGAAGGGTACTAGAGGACAGAGGGCTAAAGATTAGCAGAAAGAAAACGGAGTAGAAGGTCTTTAATGGTGGTGATGAATCCGGTGATGTATGCTTACTTCAGGAAAAACTAAAGAAGACTAATACCTTTTAAGTACCTTGGTTCCCACGTAGCTTCCAATGGATCCCGGGACCCAGAAATAAACCATAGGATTCAATCGGGATGGAAAACTGGAAGGATGTGTCTGGTGTGCTATGCAACAGAAAGATCAGTGTAAGAGTAAAAAGGAAAAGTATATAAGACGGTGGTGAGGCTTGCGATGATGTACGTGGCACAAGCATGGCCAATTAAAAAGGCTCAGGGACAGAGGCTTGATGTGGCAGAGATGAGGATGTTGAGATGGATGTGTGGAATCACAAGATGGATAAAATAAGGAATGAAAGAATCCGAGGGACTGCTAAGGTGGCCGAAATATCCAAGAAGGCCCAGGAAAGGAGACTCCAGTGGTATGGACATGTTATGAGAAAGGAAGAGGACTGTGTAGTGAGAAAGGTTATGGATATGGAAGTGGAAGGCAGAAGGAGGAGGGGTCGACAGAAAAGGAGATTGAGAGATTGCTTGGAGGGAGATTTCAGAGAGAAAGCAATATCTGGTGACGAATATGTAGAACGAGGGGAATGGAGATTTCTCTGGTTTTGAATCTAAAATCATTCCTTAATTATTATAAAGTTTCGAAGTTGTACCCTCGTCAGAAGTTCTGAATATATTCTAATCTTTATCAATGTCTTACTTCATCATAAAGCAATTCAAAAGTAAAACAGAATAATATATATTGTATCGCCAGTGCGGAGAATAATTTCACATTTTATGAAACGTAGCAAAAGTGGCTCATAAATGCATTTGTATACCTACCACTTTCTCCCGTTCTTAGATTATCTCTTCTAAGTCTTGAATGTCACCCTTTTCTTCGTATATTGGGACAATCCCGTATTTTTCTACCGAAAGTATATGAAGTTCTTGTTTTTTTATAAATGCTACTTGGAATGTCTGGTGTTGCCAAGGGGATTGGGATGTGAGGTGTAGGTGTGGCCAGATTATCAACGACCGACTGTGGTAGATAGCTTACGAGCAGTTCTCATACGCTTGGGGATTTTCTGCGAAATGTCTGAAAAACTCTGTGGAAAAAGGATCCAACTTTATAAGTGACCCAAGCAGCATTTGATACATTTGCAGTTTGGTATCTTTTGCTTTGTGTTTAGTTGTGTTTCTGTTGAAGTAATTGTTTTGTTACTGTTGCATAGTTAAAAAGAATATCTTGTAATTCGCTGTAGAAATGCATACAGTCAAGTGCCATCTCAAACTCAAACTCAAAATATTTTTTCAGCATAAACTTAGTTAATTACAACATAACATAACATAACATAACATACCATAACATAACATAACATAACATAACAAAATATAACATATTTTTAAATCTCAATTTGCAATTAAATTATAATACGAATAAGAATATTAAAGAAAAAACAACCATGTATGTATAACTAAGTCAGCTGATGGACACATGAAAAAAAACTCAAGATAAAGCTATCGAAGCCATGTGCTCGGTAGACGTGACATGCCCTTTACAATTTATTTTAGCTTGATTTTCAACAACAGTAAGAATGGGATAACAGAAGGCTAATAACACTAAGTAAAAGAATATATGAAGTAGGTAAAACAAAAAGAAAAAACTACAATAACATATGAAGTGGGAAAAGTAGGTATACAGAATGTTCTTATATATTGACCAAATTCGATTAGATTAAGCTTTCTTAGAGGTAATTCTTCATTTTATTTTTGAAAGACAGTTTGTTGTTGGATTTTTCACATTTAGTGGCAAAGAGTTCCAAAGTGCAATGCCGTCAAACGTAAGGAAATATCATTTAAAGTCTGTTGATATTGCTTGTAGGGAAAAACTACGGTTCGAAGACTGCCTTGGATTATATCGGTGAAGACTTTTGCTTTCAGAAATTCGTGGCCTAGAGTAGTGGAGTTAGTCTCTTTATTAACTTGAAACATGAGCTTTGCTTTTTCAAGTTTATAAAGTTTGTCAAAGTTCAATAGCCTTAAACGTTTGAAGAAGGGTTCACTGTGTGCAGTATACGCAGCAAAATCGGCTGTTTTAATAGCTTTACGTAAGTTGGGTTGTTGGAGTTCTAGGACTGATTTGCTCGCACATCCCCAATTCAGTATACCATGGAGTGCATGAGGTTGGATAAGCGAAGCATTCTTAACGTATTTTTGGGGATAAAATGACTTAGTTTGTAAAGAATCCTAATACACTTAGCTATTTTAATACTCACTTGATTAATATATTGTTTCCAATTTAACTTTTCATCTATCATGATACCAAGGTACTTTTCTTGCTTTAAGTTTTTCATTATTTATGCTGAGATATATTGCTTGTATTACTTTCTTTGGGCTATTAACAAGAAAGTTAGATTTAGAAACATTTAATAATAGCTTGTTGGCTAATAACCATTCAGATACTTTAGCTAGTTGAGTGTTTACATGTATTTCAACAATTTTAAGCTATTTATGAGAGAAAAAATACTGGTGTCACTAGCAAAAAGACGGAAGACTGTTTCGAGTGTCAACTCGGAAAATTAAAACTGCAATTTACAACAGTTTCTTTAGCTTTTTTCAAGTCGGGTAGGGTTGTTTCTTAATCTTCGAAAAAATGAGCCTAGCGTTTCTTAGATAATTTTCGTGTCTTGTAGTCATTCTGTTTATTGGTCATGTCCAGGTCTGCCACTGCGCAATGTTCGTGCTCAGTGACTAGTTTTCGCATACTTACACATTTCCTTGTCGTGTAGACTGACCAGAGTCCGCGACACTTTATTACGTTGAAAATTGTATGAGTGGAGACTTCCAATATGTCTGGGAAAGATGTTTTTGAAGTAATGCAGTGTCCTGTAACATGCCATGCATTCAATAAGGATAGAACAAGTAGGTGAATACTTGTAGCTTTGACAGACATTTGCCAATTTCCGGGTAGGCCTGTTTTGGAGCGCTATTGCTGAAGTGTATCTCTCCGTGAAATTTAGGACTTATTTCAATCAGTTATTTTTCATTAGGTAGCGCCACATATGTACATTCATGGGATACCCCACGTTTCCCCACAGCTGAAACTTTGAGGGAGCCAGCCGAAGCGAGTCGGTAATATAGGGCAGTGTTTGTTCACCTTTTTGCAGGAGCAGAACCCAATCGAACCTTGGCAGTGTCTCAAGCAACCCCTATTCACGTATCTGCGCAGGGAAATAAATAATTCCAATGGGTCAAAGAATTTGTGTAACTTCTGGCGCACAGGGGCGAAACTCCTGACGGGGTTGAAGCACCCCCCACGATGAAAAATTAGTAATTTGTCGGGCAATTTCTTTGGCTGCTGGTATATTTGTCGGGCAATTTTGAGTGCTTGGCATGTAGATCATCTGCCCAAAACGCTTACGTTTTCTCCTGGGGTCATATGCAAGGCCTAAAGTTAGTGTTTACTTGTAATACTTTGTGCAGTTGTAAATTAAAACTTTTTAATTGTACTGGATGAAAAAGCCTACATGTATAGAAGTTGTCAATAGGGCATATATGTTTACCAAGCCTCTAAACAATAGGGCATATCTGCTTACAGAGTCTCTCAAAAATAAGGCATAATTACTTGTTCTAGTATTAGGAGATGCATTCTAAGCCAAAGTAAAGGGCATGGTCTCAAGAATTTTTCTGGGGGCACAGCCCCCAGACCCCCACCTCTCACACCCCCAATTGAAGTACCCTAGTTTTGCCCCTGGTGGTGCAACCATTGGACTGTACTGACAGAACCAAGTCTGGAAACCACTGCTATAAATGTGTATTAGAGGGAGGGAGGGGGGAACTGATGAATATTTGGTAGACAGTAGACAGACTTTTTGAATGGTCCCTTCAGCAAAAGCAGACACTGTGATCCTGTCCAGAACTGAGCCCAACAGAGTAGATTGACTATAGCAGACTCAGTGCTCTAAAGGCTTGTTCACAAGGAAGGGGCTGGCTTGGTAAAGCAGACTGGGTCATCAAGTCAAGCAGTTTTATAGCCCACATTCACATGAGAGTGATAGAGCCAAGCCAGCCTTTGTTGATAGGCTTGTAGGCTGATTGCATCTCTGCATGTATGAACTTTGCTTACATTTTCATCCCAGTTGGCCGGGCTGGCTCAGTTGCATAGCTTTTCACATAGGAAATTTACATCTTGGCTAGCCAAGATATTGGCAGTTTAAGTGAGGTCTTGGCCAGGCAAGCTGGCACTGCTTCTCATGTGAAGTCAAGTCACTTTTTCAGTATTAATGACTGTACAGCAGAGATCTTGCCTAAGTAGGCTAGCCAGCTCTACTGAGCTAATTCGTTCCTTGTAGATAGGTCTGAACAGTATCATTTCTAGACCCAAGAATGGTGCAATTGGAGAAATGAAAAGACAGAGCTGTAGGAACCAGAGGGGCCATGACCCCCCACATTTTAGCAAGCTATGCAAAGTGCCCCTGCCTAGTCCAAAAGTGCCCTTGTTGAATAATTTTTGTGCCCAAGTTCTCAACATAAGATGAGCAAAATGTGAAAAAGATGCATTAGTGACGATTCAACAATTGACTACATATAAAACAGCATACTGTGTGAGATTGCTTTTTGTTCAGGTTTGGTGTAAAGTCACTGGGATGCAACTAGGCAGGGTCACACTATTTCCAGTGGCATATAGGCATAGCTTTGGCATACAGACAAAGTTGACATAGCTTTTTATTTTTTGCTTTATGTTGTCAAAATTTGATGAAAACTTGTTAGGGATGGAATTTTTCCTTCTCAGCATAAAGATCAATGAACAAAGCAATTTATATCCTACTTTGCAGAAGGGGCTTTTTCCAAATTTTTAAAGGGTGTGATCTCCAAACCCCCAGTTTTTCCTGTACCATTTACATGGTTTCTTTCATTGCTATGGTCTACCACCTACTTTGCTTCCCTCCAACTACTAAGCACATAGGTTAAATGGCCCAACACATGCCATAAACAACATGCACCCTGGTTTTTATGAAGATTATGTCCCCCCAAAATATGAAAGTGTCCACCACCACCCCACAAGTGTGAGTTATGCATGGATTGTATGTAGTGTGGTTTATGGTCATGGCTATTTATTTTATGGGTGTGGTCATGTGTCCCTTTTATGACCTGGCCCCCTCACTTTTTAGGTGCTTCCTTGAAAAATATGATGGTGATGTTATTGTTCAGAATTAGAACAAGGAAGACAAAGAAGGAAGCCATGATTGCTAGGAAAAGCTTTGCTTTGCTGACAATCTGTTAGAAAAGTAATTCTGACAAGTGTCATAGAATGGTTCAATAAAATCACAATTGATTTGTTAATGAATTTGTCGGAAATATAAAGCTTTCTTAAATAGGTTTCTTTGTCTTTGTTCTATGATTTATTTCCAAATTGATGAGAATTATGGTTATGATGGTTCTATCCAAATTTGATGTGTTAGAAGAAACACATTTTTTATCATATTATTACATCTATCTTTTAGGGCTTGCTGTTTCTCCAAATGACCATACAGTGATTATATTGAAAAAAAGTGGAAGCAAGTGGGAAAAGGAAGCAGTTCTAGAAGAGGTAAGTTTGTTGGATGTTGGGCATTTTATATTAGTTTTCAGCAATGGTCATTATTTCTATGACATTTCATTGAAATCTGTTTGATGTTTTTGTTTATGTCAATGGAGCACACTGTGCACAGCCCTGGGATTTATCAACTTTTGAAGCTTTAAGTTGGATTTTGAAATTGGTGTTTCCTGAAAGTAGACACTCCAAGGATTACAACAAAAAATGGAGTAAAGCATTCTACATGGCTCAAATTTGATGGCCAGTGAAAGAGGTGGAAAGTAGGGATCCTGTGAGTAACATCAGTGTTACTGAGCCTACCAGTCAGCAACCACTGAAATCCCTATCCATTGGAAAGAAATAAAATTGTTAGAGTTCATCATTTGACTTCATGTTTTAATGTGCACCTTTCCTATGCTCTACAAGTTTGTACTTATTAGAAGTGGCTAAGAATTTCCAATATTCTTAACATTTGAGATTCAGAATACAACTTAAGAAAACCAAATGTCAGAATTGTCCTTGAAATTTTCCAGGAACTGTGAAAGGAAAGTAAATTTGCAAAAAATTGACATTTTTATATATGCTATAGAGTTTTATGGCTCTACAATGCAGAAATTTAGGAATCTAGTAAAGAAAGAATCAATCCGCGGGTTATGGGCTCTTTCAGAGTAGTTATTAGAACTTCATGAGTCAATTCATGAATTTTATGTCTTTTGAACAAAGAACTTGCTTGAAAATTGTAAATTGTATGTTAAATTACACTGTCATAGAAAATGAAAGGAATAGCATAATGTATTGCCCCAATTAAGCCCCCCCCCTTGAAAAGGTGCCAAAAAAATCTATGAGAAAAGTAATAAATATGTTCTTCCTTGAATAAGCCCCCTTGAAAATAAGCCCATGCCTCCGTCATCAAAAGTAGGACTAATTCAACTTTATGATAACCTTTCTTCTGGGTTGTAATTAAAGAAAAAGGAAGGTAAATCAACAAAGGTACAATAGTAGTTTATTTTAGCGTTTGAATATCTTGGTGTCAGCAATTGTTTTCTTTTCTTCAAGCTTCTGCAAAAAAACTGCACAAAGTGAATATCATTTGTCACTGCTGTGTACTGGCTGGAGCCACCAGATCAATTTCTTACTTTCTTTTACAAAGGCAACTTTTACAAAGTTATAAAAAATAGTCCATCAAAAAGAAACATGAAATATAGCATTGAAAATAATATTTCTCTATTTTTATGGGGTTTCAAAATACCAACAAAATGTGGTTCATGGTTTTGGACATTTGGTAATTTGGCTTTGGAAAAGTTTGGAACTATTATTAAATGCATTTGTATGAGCTCTGGTAAATGAACTATCAAGCAAGTGAAACTGAAAGTGGTGATTTCAAAAATGTTAACAAGAGGGGTTCTAGATGCAGTGTCATAGAATGGGCATTGATTAGCTTCAACCACACCCATATTTTCACAGATGAAGATATGATGGTTTAACATATTGATAGTATCATGTAGACAGTAATTGGAAATATCTCAATAGTCACTTAGAATTGCAAAATTCATCATAGTAATTCAAGTCAATGCACTTTGAAAACCAAAGCGAATACAAGGAGTGGGGGAAGCTGCACCATCCACAATAAATAGCAATTTTAGTAAAGAGGTTCCACCCCCTAAAATTAGTCCCCAGGAACCCAAAAATAGAAATTTTCAAAGCATTTCCTTGTTATCCTATAAGTACCTTAAATTGTGCTTCTAATGAGCATTCAATCAGCCTCAGTTAGTATGTCCTTTATGGGTGGTCCATATAACATGGCACCTTTAAGGACATTCTGTGGCTTTCATACATATGTACCCATGTCTCCTTCCACTCTAAAAATGTAGCAATTTCCATGACATCAGCAGATTTTTCTTTGTTCACATTTCCATTGCATTTAAGCTTGGGTTTTTGCATTAATACTACAGTTTGGAATCTTTTAACATTTAGCACCAGCAGACAGTAACAAGTGTTGATTGGGCACCTGAAAGTAACAGAATTGTTAGCTGTGGTGTGGTAAGTTACTCTTTTCTTTTACTGAAATCACAAGTCTTTTGGTTTTGCTACATTGTTTTGACCTTGTGTTTGATGCTATTTGTGTTCCATATCCAAATGTTGGGAGAATAATTAAGTTGAAAAACACAGCTTTTTGCAATTGAAATTGATATGACATAAGGTGTATCTTATGCTTTCATGCATTGTACATGGAGTCCCTGGAGTACAACTTTGAAACCTGCAGGGAGGTCTCCACCAGTTAGAATATATTCCATGTATGATTTTGCAAAGCGATTTGTTAACTTGAAAGATTATTGGATATTTTATGGGTTTATTGTGCACAACATGTAACATCAGTGGTATTATTTTGAGTGACTGCATGTCTCATAGGCTGTCAGTTGATATACCTATGGATATTCTTTTCTTTCATTTTTAGTCCCATTTTCATTTTATAACCTTTTTGTTGATTGTTGTATCTAATTCATATCACAAATTCCATAAATGTAGACAGGGCCTCTCTCTAAGGATTTAAGAACATATGACATATTATTTGCATCCAAAAAGAGGCAAAATGTGGTTTTTTTCTTTAAATGCAAATTTGAATTAAAAGATTGCTTAGTTGAATTAAAAGATTTCAGGACAAAACACAGATCTCCTCTTGTTCTTGTCTTAACACTCAGTTTTGGGAAAAATATTAAGATATTAAGATGCTTCAAAATTCATGAACAAATTATCCCATAATTCCTACTTTTCACAGTAATTGTAGCAGGCATGCTCAATATATTATGAAGACTTGGAAGCAGAACACTTGACAAAACTCTATGACTGTCAAAGCAACAATCTCAAAGTAGATATTGTGCTGATACTGGCACCCCCTATAACAGTCATAATCACACAATCCAGTATACAATTGATTGGCATTTGATACAACTTTATCAATCACACAATCCATTATCAGAGTGACTGGCCTTTGCTGTAGCTCCCAAAGCAACACAAATTGGGCTAAAAGATAGCAAATTGTGTTTTATAGAATGCCATATTGTGAGGAATTGCGTGTTGTGTTTCATAGTGTTATCAAGGTGCACAACCTAGTTATTGAGCAGTCACATGTCTTGTTTTCAATGGAGAGGTCTGATATAGATTAGTAATGTATGTGTGTTGTATGAACTAATTCCAGTTCATGTATTTGTAAAAAGGATCGAAATGCATATGTTTGGACGGAACAAGAAGGCCAGTGGAAGCCAACACTTGTCATTGTCAGGCTGAATAGAGCTGCTACATATGTTAAATGGTCTCCAAATGGTGTGTATTTTGTATACAATCTATTGTCTTTGCTTAGCACTACATCTCATTTTGTCTTTCATGTTAGATTTGCCATGTAGCATGAAAGCACCAAGCTTAATTGTGATGATGTGTATACCAGCATTGAAAGTTGATGATCTGCTGTTTTGGCTTAATGCCAAATGATCTATCAGAACTCAAATCTTGTTGGTTAGATCCAACAGTTGTTTTATCTTAGCTTAAAGTCAAAATTTTATCATATTATTGGGTTAGTATTTTCTTTTCAGAGGATAAATTTGCAGTTGCCAGTGGAGCCAGACTCATCTCTGTTTGTTATTTTGAAAAGGAGAATGACTGGTAGGGTTGCCAAATACTTTAATTAATACTTTGTCTGGAAATGAGTTCACTTATATGTCTATCTCTTCTTTTGTAAATATACTTATGAATTCCATGAAGCTTGACATTTCTTGCCACTGTGAAAATATGAAATGAATTCATTAGCATTTGCTGTTCATGTATGCAGTTGCAGACTCTCTCTGTTTCCAGCTACCTTAAACGCATTAAATTTTCACGCGCACAAAATGTCGCTTAAGTGGTAAATTTCATTATCGAAATTATTCGCGCGCATTAAATGTCGCGTAGACGCCATTTTACAATACTCGCTCGTACGAAATGTCGCGAGAAGCAGATTTGAAAAAGTTGCGTGCAATTTAATGACGCGTACCACTGAAATTTTCCAATAAGTTAAGTTTTTAACCTCCATATCGAAGATCTGTCTGTAGTTTGATCACATCTACCATCTAAAAAGAACTTAGTATCGTCAATTTCTTAAGAAATTTCGTATTGCACTTTCTATAAGAGTACCTTTAACTTCTTCAAAATATTCTTTACTTTCGAAAATATTCTTGTTCTGGAGCAGCATTATGTAAAACCATTAATCAGCATTGGGTGTGCAATTTTTTCCAGTTTGTGCACGTGACTGTGCACGTGACTGTGTTTGTTTTCCCATCTATATCGTTTTGAAATTTGAAAATTGCCCAAAAGTCAAAAAGTGCAAGCTCCTTCCCTTTGGACGATCTATTACATGAGGCTTGTGCATACACAGTAAAGGTGTCAATAGGGAGATTGCCCTTAGCAAAATAGGTGTTTACCAACAGTTAAAAAGTTGCCCAAAATAGGACATTTGAAGAATTTAAAAATTCGAAAGCCGCACGCAGTAAATGTCGCAATTAGCCATTTTGATAAAAGTCAAGCGCATTAAATGTCGCGAATGGAGAAATAAGTAAATGTTGCGGGCATGAAATGTTGCGATTTTCACGAAAAATGCTCGCGACATTTAATTCGCGCGACTATATATGCGTTTAAGGTAGTCTGTTATGTTGTAAATGGGACTGCTTGAAGAGAGTATAGCCCACTTTGATTATGGAAAATGATCAAACAGAATGTGCTTTGGTCTTAAAGGTTTTTTGTTTCATAGGTGGGTCAGTAAGCACATCAAGAAGCCAATACGCTCAACTGTTCTTAGCCTTGACTGGCATCCAAACAATGTCTTGTTGGCTGCAGGCTCTTCAGATTTCAAAACAAGAATATTTTCAGCTTACATCAAGGAGATTGAGGCCAAACCATCTGAAACCGTTTGGGGCAAGAAAATGCCATTTGGCCACTGTATGATTGAAATTTCAAATGGTGGAGGTATAAATTGATTGAAGTGCATTTGAAAATTTTTTGTTACTATCCGAAGCCATGATTTGTAGCAGTGTAGCAGGTAGTAATTATGATTAAAGTTTTAATCTTTAATTTAAGATAGAGAATTTTGTAGTATGATATTGGTAGACAATTTTTTTCAGGTGGATGGGTGCATAGTGTGGCATTCTCTCCATCGGGAAACAAAATTGCATGGGTTGGCCATGATTCCAGTATTTCTGTACAGAGCGGTGGTGTCAAGGATGTGGCAACCTTAAAAGGAGAATTTCTACCTTTCCTGTCTTGTATATGGATAACTGAGAATACGTTAGTTGCTGCAGGTAACAATTTCTGTTTCTTCAATGTACTTTGGGCTTTTTGACTGGTCTATGTTGAATATTTATGAATTAATCCATTTGCTGAGCTGTTTTTTAAATTGATATGTGCTTGGTCACGTTGGGGGTAGTCAATTCAGGCGGGCAACTAGGAATTTTTGAGGACAGTTGTCTGGGTCCAATTCGCGAAAGGTCCACACTGAAACTTTTTAAATAGGATACTGTCTTTGAATACTGTTTTGCAGATTTACAAACGGAGGAAATACTATTGGGGGGTTTACTGATCGCGAGATTTACTGATAGCGTTGCTAACAAGGCCAATGATTTATTGCTATTTCTTATTATGGAAGAAGAAAGAAAATGGTGAAGCTGGGACAAGAAAGCTAGCCCTATTCAATAGAAAGGGTAGATAGAGCCACAGAAAGGGGACAGAAGGGGAAAATTGCACCAAGGCATTGAGGCTTTGGGGGTTAATGTTTCTTGTTGACCCAGAGCTTTTTAGATAGAGCTTCTGAAATAGAACTTGTTTTGCATTGTTTGGCACCAAGTTAGCTTGAACTTTTAACTTTTGAAGGTTGAAGGACTGCAAGTATCATTGTGGGGACTAGATGACTTTGTGCCCTTTCCTGATTTGGATGGCACAGTAGACTGTGTATTTTGTACATTTGTGTTTTTAGCTGAATATATAGATATAAATATATAAAAGAGATCTTCACAAGTCTCTTGGCAGCCCTGGGTTTAGGTCAGGACATAGTATTGTAAATCCGTCCAGGGACACAAAGTAAATATTAAATTAGGGGTGTCTGTTAGATGGGACCAAGTCTGTGTGACAATGGACCAACTTGTATCTGCATTGTACATGATAACCATGCACTTCTAGCTCATTTTTCAGTGCTTTCAAGGTGGTGGTGGAACTAATAAGGAAGAAGGACAATATGGGTCTGAGACACAGTGCAAGAAAAATTTTAGTGGACCACGCCCATTTTAAAGTGAAGGAATGAATTATTTTGATGCCATGCATTTGAAAACTTTACGTGATTGCTAGTTTCTCCGAAAGCCCTGACATAACTATTTTAGAAAGGTTTTATCTATTATAGACATACTGAATCTGTAATATTTCCTTTCATAATCGTTAAGATATAAGAGAAACTTAAGATTAATGCAGTGTTCAGCAAGACTAAATATTTTATTTGATTGTCTTTTGTAAAACACAAAGTGTCATCTTCACGCTGTTTGCTAATAGTGCTTTTAGAATGTTCAATTGTCAGCAGTTAGTAGTTTGGGACCGGTTGCTGAAGTTGGGAGGGTATGTGACATCCCCACACCCCCTAATCTGACCCCTGAAGCCACCCAACGCTAAGCTTTCCAATGAAGCTACGTCTTCAATGATTTTGAAAGACCAACTTCCCCTCAATGAACTCGATAGAGTGACACAGGGTTGTCATTGAAGTCCTACTCTTTGAAATGGGTGGAGTTGCGCTGTTTTCAGCGATTGTTTGGTAGACCCATGTATGTAGCTAAAGCAGAACTTTCAATAGAATTTGGAGTAAGCGGCTGATCATAATTGGTAGGGGGGCTATGCCTCATGGTAGGGGGGCTATGCCTCATGGTAGAGGGGCTATGCCTCATGGTAGGGGAGCTATGCCTCATCGTGGGCAATTCAATTATGTGTACTTTTTTTACGTCATTTTAAGTCAAAGTAGACGGAAGTTTAAGCAGAAGTAGCTGACGATAAATCTCTGGTAGCCACCCTCTATTGAAAGATGTGCTAAATATTAAAATTAGATATGGAAACAGTTTTGCCCTGCCGGGTAGGAAAAGCAGTACCCGTAGCTTCGCCATTGGGGTATTCACGTTTGGGGTAGTCACATTTGGGTGTATCAATGTTGGGATACTAGTAATAACAATGAATTTTCAAAGATTAGTATTTTTCAGTTAGCCACAAGAGTCTGTTGAAAAAGCAATTTTAAAGGAAAAGTTTAGATTGATTTTCATTGGGTGTTATACTCTAAAAGCTCTACGGTTTTTAATATCTCCATAGATACACTTTGAATTTTACTTTGTGGAATATGGGCTCGCCTGCGAATATAATTTTAGTAGTCGCGTGATACTGTTGATTGATTATGGACAAATTGAGGATGTTTGTTTTCAATTCTGTGGCAACCCTCTTTATGCAAGGGTAGATCTTTTCACTTCATATAAGTACTGTGATGGATCATTCAAAATGTACGTCACTTGAAAATTTTTATTTTAACCCACCACCCGCTACCCTTGTAACGGCTTGTCAGACGCAAGTTGTTACCTCCTCTGTGTTACGTAACATTGATGCAAGACACCCCACTACTACATAGGACACATCCATTAACTTCTATTTGTGTGTGTAAATATAATTTACTATATTGTGATGTAATTTGTTATAATTTATTATAATGTAATATAGTTCAATATATCATTCCACAATGTATGGTATAGTAAAATTTTATGCAGCATGTGTAGCAGCACATTTAATTGGATAGGAAGCTACAAACATTTATGGAAAGTTGCGTGCCAAAAGTAGCTTGACACCCCTATCTCCTACGTTTCTCACAACACTTTGTCACGACTATGCAGCATACGTCACCTTCTCACTGTTTCGTACTTTGGGAATGATCCCTTAGCAGCTTAGAATCCTGGTTTGGTATCTATGTATAGAGAGCAATAGCTTTAATGGGAAGAATATGGAGCAAAAGTTTGTTGAGTCAAAGAAGACTTTAGAATGGAAAGTTTAATTTTGTGCTTCAGTTTCAATTTGCGGCAAGCAAACGTAGTTTTGTTGTTTCTTGTTTAGTATTAGTGACTGGAACTGAAATGCCAATGCTTGTTACATGAGAACGTTGAAAAACGAGACACTTAACTTTTTTTAGAAGTTAGCATACTAATAGACAACATCAGAATCTAAAGACGATTCCCTTTTTTCTCTTTTATTTTTTTTTATTTTAAACAAACATAGCTCTAGTTGCATTTAGTTTGCAACTCACAAGAGTTTTCTGGTAGATTGGCTTAAATAATCATTTGAGTTTTATATTTGATAATTATTTATAATCATTTGAGTTTTATGTTTGATAATTATTTATAATCATTTGAGTTTTATATTTGATAATTGTTTATAATCATTTGAGTTTTATATTT
>WIPJ01000651.1:351761-394605 GCA_018155075.1 Cassiopea andromeda
AGTGCTACTGATTGCAATCCTACGGATTGGAAGTGCTACTGATTGCAATCCTACGGATTGGAAGTGCTACTGATTGCAATCCTACGGATTGGAAGTCCTATTGATTGCAATCCTACTGATTGGAAATCCTACTGATTGCAATCCTACTGATTGGAAATCCTACTGATTGGACATCCTACTGATTGCAATCCTACTGATTGCAATCCTACTGATTGGAAGTCCTACTGATTGCAATCCCACCCACTTCTCAACTTCGCTAAACATTTCTTTTAATTGTATAGTGAAGTTTTGTGAAATGTTGAGACCGTTTGAATTAGGGCTTTACAGAACTTGTAATTTGCGCTAATCTCAAAGCTCGGAAAACTGAGATTTCGAGCTCCTCGTGAAAGTATCATACCGCTATAGTGTATGTAATTCAAGTATCTGCTATTCAGGTCTGCTTTTATGATAATGATTTAATTTACAGGAAGGTAGCAGTGCCTACTTTTTGCAAACTAAATCTAGATAGTTTAATCAAGTTTCTTTTTTAACTGGAGCTAACCTGTGCTCAAACCTCTATGTGCCAATGCTGGCCCATAGATAGCTGAACTGGATCGAGAGAGGGGGGCATAGATGTAGAATTCCCAATAGGAGAAAGAAGCTCTTTTGTGTCACAGATCTGTGCCAATTGATCACAAATTCTGAGTCTAACTAAACGGTTTTTCTTTTATAAGGAACCACTTTATAAAGAACCTACATGTAGATGGCTGAAATATTTATGGAACTTATACCACTAATGGAGAAGAATCCAAGGAACTTTTCAATTTCAAAAATTTGTTGAACTGCAAATAATGAAGAATTAGGAAGCCTGTTCCATTGGCAACTTACATAGATACATTGGCAACTTCAGTAATATGCGGAGACACCTTCTGTTGGGGGGGGGGGCCTTCCGACCAATTGACCAACTATTTTTACTATATTATAACTAAAAGAAAGGTCTCATAAAATACTGTGGCCAACCCTCTTGCTGCCTAGCTAACTTTTTTGACCAACTTTCTTGCAAATTTGAAAATATGGGGGCGCGACTCCCCCCACGCCCCATTTGCACATCTCTGATTGGCAACATACATAGATAGGTTTATGAAACTTCTATCCTACCTTATTTGTGCCTTTCATCTTGAGTTCGAGCCAAAACAAAAAGTAAAATTCAGAATATTGATTTTTTCCTTATGTTTTTACCGGTTTTATGGCACTATATGTGCAGTGGAAATTATGGAACTAACTTTTAGTACTAGAATTTGATAAAAAGAGGCCCAAAAATAAGGAAATTTTATAACTAGGCCTTGAGGGAGGGTCCTTATAAAATAAAAAGCGTGTATTCTTGCCTCGGTTATTGTAATAAAATATGGGGGTCTGCGAGCTTGGCCCCATGAACAAAATTTGAGGTAACGCCCTCTAAAGTGTCAGAAAATGCCTTTTTTCTAAGTAGAGTGCACTTGCTTTTTATCAATGATTGTCATGCTGAAAAGAGAAGCTGATTAATCTGCCTGGTCTTACCAAATTTTGAAGATTTAGAACAAAAAAGAAAAGTGCCCCAGTGCTTACGTGTGTCCCCAGTGCTTCCAGCGCCCCTGGTCAAGGCCTAAACTGCAGACCAAAGGCTACCAAACCCTGGTCAAGTCCCAGAAGTGAAAGGTCCTACAGTTCAAGGATCCTAGTATCCAGCAGTCAGCATTTTAGTACATGGCCTAATGCGCTGGTGGCTGGTGCAGCGACCATTTAGTTGGCTACCAAACGTTGCAGAGGTAAGAGACAGCATAGAATCTGCCAAAGGTATGTTCTGCAATTAGCTTCATGTTAAATAATGTATGATTTCTATGGATCCGTGATCAAGAAATTAAATATTTAAAACCATTGTTTTCATTAGGAGGGGTAGGAAAGCATGTCACTGCAGGGGGCACTGAGGGGCAATGCCCCCAAACGAAACATTGTGCTTGGTCTTACCCCTGCAAAGGAATTTTTGACCTGAAATCTATATTTCGAATTGGGCTTTTGACCCCCAAATGATGGTGCTCATTCTTTCATGAAAGAGTGAATTCATTCATTTGGTCAAGTTCTACTATATGCTATTATATTTAACTTGAACAATTCGCAGCAATAAATAACTACATAAGAAGTACTAAAAGAACGATACAAATAAAAGGAAAGATATATAAAACTAGATTTGTGTGAAGGGAAATTGTTATGGAAGAACTTTGTTATTGACAAAGCAAATCGAAGTGAGAGAACAAGCAGGTTTTGCCTCTCCGACATATTGTCTTGTCCAGCTTGAAGCTTGGGCATCAGATTGCATTCTTTGCAGTGCGCGGGGAATATACCCCCTTGCCATTTTATTGTTTTCACCCGCGCGCGTGCCAAAAGTTGGTGAAAGCCCTATTAATGTCACCATTTTCCAAAGTGCATTCCATTCAATTAGGCCCGAAGATCTCCGGCGTGGAGGTAGCTTTCCTGTTGGCGTGGATATAGCCTAAACCTAAACGATGTTGGCGTGGATACAGTCTTTTGGCGTCATAAAAAGCAAATCTCAGCATGCTGTTCTTTTGATCTATGCGCTTCTGTTGTACGCCAACGGCATACACCTGAGGAACTGCTGGCGTACCTCTGGCGTGAGTTTTACACGGAATGCACCATTTTAACTGGACCTATTCGTGGCGTTACTTTCACTGCTTCCACCTGCGCACGCGCTATACGTTGGTGAGGTTTCCCAGCGCAGAAATCAAAGAATGGAAACTTGCTTGGGTAAAGTTCGAGTTGGCGTTCTGTTAAGCAAACGTCCTGACTAGGGTTGCCCGCTTTGATGTTTTTCTCAAGCCCGAAGCCCAGGCTACATACTTTCTATTGTTGGCTTTATTTTGCATTAGTCCATGAATTATCTGGTTACCATACTAGTTCTACTTTGAATTGTCATTATCTGAGATAGAACTCGCATCTGTTTATAAGTGTTTTGAGGCATAACTTCTTCACAAAATGTCAAACAATCCAGATGCTCAAAAACATTGTAATAATTGTGTTTGACAACACTTCTTGTTAGACAAGAAGTGCAATTCAGTGCAGTGTTACCTCTGCTGAAAAAGAATGGTGGCCTGGCTACTTCTGGCAGGGAGGCCTTGTTACCATCCCCCCACAAAGAACCAAAATGTCTAATTGCTAACTGCTTCACAATCACTATGGCTACTATGGCTAAAGCAATATCATTTTCCATTGAATGACATGAAACAGTACAAAAATGGAAGTACCCAAATAACTAAGCTTTGATGTCTAATGTCCCTCCAAGTGCATGTTCCAAATTTTGTAAATTGCATAAACTATAAATTGACGGAATCATTTGTGTTGATAATGGGAGGTTGTAGACATGTGTGTGAAACATTTTGTTGAGGTCATGCCCTCTAGAACATTAGAAAACGCCCTGTTGGAATATAGGGCAACCATTAGGTTTATCATTGGTTGCTAGTCAGAGAAGGAGTACATGTCCTTATCGGGATCTTTTATGAGTTGAGTGGTCTAGTAAGTACATTAGACCCTATTTCAGCTATCCATATCTGTTTTAATATGACCTGAGCCTTCTTCATAATGAGGATATTCGCTAAAAGACCTCTCATATTTGTCAGTAGTGTCATTGCTAGATTTTGGAGTTCATGTTTTGAAATGAATGGGATCTAGAGGCTGTAGAGATTTTACATGTGCATTCATAGAGGTTTCATTGTTTTAAAAATAACAAACCGAAATGAAAGAAAGTCTGTGATATCCATTGTTCCAGATGATGCAATGTTGATTACTGGACCAAGAGCTCTCCATGGTAAATATACTAGGCATTGCGGATTGTTGCCCTCGAACTCACTTGCTAGTTGTAGAGAAAGTTACATGTGATGTTGAAATATGGCTGTAGACACAATGAAATATAACTATTAACTTTGTATTACGGTTATCCTTTTTACAATAATGCTGGAATACAGTTTTCACTTCCACATTTAAACTAATTGTTCTTTATTTGCACATTGATTTTGTTTGCTTTAGCGCCCATTTCTCTTCTCTGGTGCCCCTTCAAAACACTTCCCTGAGGGCCATAGCTCCCGCCCCCTCCTGCCAGACTGCTACTGCTGGAAAGTATGGAAAGCAAGCATGAAAATTCCTCTCATTTATGTTCAAAGCAAGAACAGTAGTGATGTTAGGCCAAACTTGAAAGACAGAAACTGATGGTAAATCAAAGCCAAGATGTCTAAAATGGATCATTTTTCACAAAATTCTAGAATTCTCTTGGAGAATAATTTCCTGTTAGGTTGCTTTCAATGGTGTGGATGTCCACCAGATTGTATTTATTTTATTTGATCTTTATTCATTCAGCTATACTTGTAACTAAGTAAACAAGTACAATATTACATAAAGAGAATTGAGCTACCTTACCACAAAAAATAATAAATGTACTACAATGAGAAGTATTTTATTGCTGTTCTTCCATGGATTTGTGCAAATTAGGGCTACTATTGTGTCTTTTAGCTCAAAGGGTGAGCTTTCAACTCTTTTTTAAATCATACAATGGTCTTGGCATTTCTAGTGGCCTGTGAGATACTATTCCAAGTGTTAGGAGCTGTGTACAGAAACTTCTTTTTGTATGTTCTAATTTTAGCTTCTGTACATGAAGATTTTTCATATTCCTAGTGTTATAGTTTAATAAGGGAGATCTCTCTGTGACTTTATTTTGTAAGTATATCTTGCTCCACAACACAAGAATGCTCAAAGAGAAGGATGACAGTTGCTAAAATGGATGGAATTGTTTTTATGTGTTAGCAGCACATGACAACAATTTCTTCAGTTGTAGCAGCTTTTATCTTCCCCTGAGGTTCAATACCCTTATTAATAGCCAAATATTAATTTTGATTTATCTAAAGTACTAAAGGTGTTGCTTGGCCTGAAAATAAAAGGAATAGATCAAAATCTTTGTCTTGCTTCATCTGATGTCTTATGTCATAACAAAACAGCAGAAGCGCAAGCAGAAGTATAAGCATTGCAACAATTTGTATGCAACAAGAATTTGTAGGCAAAAGAGAAGTTAGAAAATCAAGAGGCCCAGTGCCAGTGAAGCGATCACAAAATTTTCAAGGTCTAGAAATCAATTTTAGAAAATTACTGCTGGTTTAGTCTATGAGGCCTAACACACCTTGAAGCATTGGGTGTTATAGGGCCCTTTGACCTTGAGGCCTAGGGGCAATTCACCCCTCTGCCCCCTCTCAGCAGCCCTGCATTGGTGAATATTACGGGAAGGGGGAGGGACAGAGAACCCATTATTTATATTGTTGAGCATTATTTGGGAAGGGGAAGAAGCAGCCCAATCCTGCTAAGTTGAACTCCAAAGAAAGATAGGAAATTGATCCAACTTATAAATTGTACAATTTAACCAAATCTTGTGCTAAGTCAAGTTTTCTTGAAAAGGTAGGTACAAAATAGTCCAACCTACCAAGATCATGCTTAGTCATTGTAAATTGTTGATTCAAAGAAGTTCAACCAATGAAATATAGTTGCAATCAAAAATGAAATATGAGAAAATGTGATTTTTTTCCTGGACTAGGCCCAAATCTCTATGTTTTGGCACATAGGCCAAAAATCACTTTTTTGCAATTTTTCAGCTAAAAATAATTAGCTGACACTGCTTTAGGGCATTTTAGAAGCCAAATATATAGCTCTCTGTGATATAACAAAGAAAAATTGCAAAAGCTTTCTTTCATGGGTCTAGACTGCAGTATATTCAGGTATCATGTTTGGGCACTTTTTTACAAAAGCTACTGTTTTTGACGTTTCTTATCTAGAGGTGAGCACTGGGCTTGTTGGGGATCTTTTAGGAGGCACAATTTATGCACTTTTTAAGCAACTATAAAATATTGCTTTTGACAGACTAGGCTCAAAGTACCACATTTTGGTGCATTGGTCAACATTGACTAATTTTGACATATTGCAGCTCAAATTGATTGCCTGAGACTATTTGAGGGATTGTGAGAAAGGTCTTGACCAATCCTAGAAAGTGAGATGTGCAAAACAAATTACATGTAGACAAACTAGCCAACTTGCCCACTCTAGTGTATGCAACAGATCTGAGAAATGTGGGCAAACAGTTTTCTTGTCTCATGACTGTGCTAGCTGTGTGGAGAAGCTTGTCATTTACTCAGGTTTGATTGTGATTGTCAACCTTTAGTTGCTCCAACTAGATTTGATACATAGATATAGCTCTATGGTTTGATACCATAAACAGTAAGGATGCCAAATGCATAAAGTTTGGGAATGGTGTTGTAGTTTTCAATGAATTATGCAGATCATGTCCTTTACTCAAACAAAATAGAAAAAACTCTTAAATTTAACTTTTCTTGTGGCTTTGCACTGGAACAAGACATATCCAAGTACATCCATTACTTTGAAATATTTCACAAATTGATTATTTGTTTCTGAAAACTAAATGTGGTTCTCTGAAGTATTTATTTTGTAGTAATATGGTTCCAGGCATACATACCAGCTTTAATTCATATGCATACCCAGAATAAATTAATTCAAACCACACAAGAAATGTCATCTAGGTCTAAGTTATTGGTGGGGCTTATTTATCAGCTGTCAAAATCATGCAAATATCAGGATCAACACTACATTTTCAATCAATTTTTCTATGTCTTTGGCAAATTAAGGCAGGTGTTTATAATATAACCCAAGTCTAATGCATATTCTAATCTTGTACAGTTTAAGCCCCAAGCTTTGATGTTGTTATGGAAGCAAGTTCTGAACTAAGTTTTTTTGGACCTTTATCACTGTGAAATCCTCTTGCTTGCTTATTTATCACTATAGATAATTATGATGTTGGCTAAAGGGTGAATTATTTTTTCATATTATAATACTTATATGTATGTAGTAGGTAATTGTAGATTTAATGTGTTACAAGATCTCCAGGGATACATATTTATTGCTTGAAATCAGTTTATTTTTCTGAAAATCTTGACAGTTGTTTTGTCAGTCATTTAAGCAATGATCAACTTTGTCAAACCATGAAATCTGTAAAAGTTGAGTTTTCAATCTGATTCTTTTTTGTTGTTTTAGTTAGGATTCCTACTTTCATCATACTACAACTGTATTTTGATACTCAAAACTTCAAAAGTGACTTTTTCACCCCAGGCCAAACTGTACAATGGTGTCAGCAAAGTGAGGGATTTAACACCCCCACACCCACTACTTTGGCATGCCTCTGTATAGGATTGGTATACCTAAGAAATTGTTACTTATCTTGGGTTACCACACATATCTTATAACATTTCTGGGGGCTGGAAGCAATTTGCCAAAAAGCCTCAAGTGAAAGGAGTTCATAATACCTAATGCTTTAGGTCTGGGAGGCTTCATAAAGTAAAACCAGCAGTAATTTTCCAAGATGAATTTCTAGACTCTGAAACTTTTTTGCTTGCTTTACTCACAAGGAACTTTGTCTTTCTCTTTTCCCCCAAGGCATTTGAAGTCCCTTGGCAGCCACAGCAATAACTTATGGACAGTGGTGTGTGGAAGGTCTTTTAGGGGTGTAGCAATAGAAAGTTATCAACAGTGTTGATCAAATACATTTAGTCAGTGCCAATTCTAGTAAGTCATTTCTTCCCAGACTTGCCAAACAATGATGGTTGTCATCCACTTTTAAAGAGAAGCTGAAGGCTAAAAGCTACCTCTGTAGGAGTACAGGAGCACTGCTTCCACAGCAGTATAAGTATGTGATGTACTTGTTTAAGTAAAATTATATGTGATCCTAGAACTAAATTAATTTAGCAGATAAAGACCATGTTATGTCCCTAGTGGAAAGCTCTTTCATGCCTTGGACATGTGCAAGTTTTCCTGCTTGCTGGACCATTGGTTAAATGTGGACCTAATCCCAAGTCATTGATTTAAGAGACCTGTGTCAATCATTCATATGTTGGTTTTCATTTTTTCCAGATCTTCCAGTTAGTAGTCCAAGATGGCATCAGTCTCTTCAACAATGCTATCAGAACCACTGGAGAAAAGTGATCCTTTAATTTATGATTTGATTTGCAAGGAAAAAGAGAGACAAATAAAAGGCATTGAGTTGATTGCTTCAGAAAATTTCACAAGCACTGCTGTTCTGCAATGCCTTGGTTCTTGCTTGACAAATAAATATTCAGAAGGAGAAGTGGAAAGTAGATATTACAGTGGAAATGAATTCATTGATCAGATTGAAAAAGTTTGCAAATCTAGAGCACTTGCTGTATTTAGGTGATATGATCTAGTGAAATAGTTTTCTGTCATTCATAGCATTACCAATTTATGATTGAGCATTTTGCATATATTGTTCTGTTTTGTAAGGTGTAAAGATAAGGGTAGGGCACAGTGTGTATTTCTACCTAAAGCCTTCCTTACCACCTCATCTCCTTCTGTTCAATGTGTTTTTGAGCTTTTGGCCTTCTGCATAGATGAGTACCCTCATAAATTTTCTACTTGCCCGTCATGATACTATATAATTGTTTTCTTGTAGATCCCGTGGCTATTTCTTACCTTTTCAGCTGTTAACTATATATAAATCCTATATTCATCATTCTCTGGAGTACTGCTCCTATGTCTGGGGTGGTGTTCTTAAATCTTCTTTCCATCTTCTCAACAAAGTTCAATCTAAAGCTATCCATCTCACCAACAATCCAAACCTCACCAATTCTCTACAACCTCTCTCCTATCTTCTTCTTGTTGCAGATCTTTCCATTTTCTACTACTATTTTCATGGATATTACTCTATGGAAATCAAGAATATTATTCCTGATCCAGTGAGGCATGTTTGAACAACCAGAAGCTCTACTCATTAGCACCCTTTCCAAGTTACAGTACCTAATTGACAAACTCTAGCTGACAAATCATCTTTCATTACAAGAGCTTCTCAACTATGTTTTTATAGGCCAAAAATCAGTATTTTGTCATTATTACATTCAAAATGTTAATGATGGGATTCAAATTCAAATATACAATATTAATAATGAAAGTGTGAACCATTTGAGCCAGTTTGTTTCAGTAAAAGTTAAGAAAAATTTAAGAAAATCCCAGGCTCAATTTTGGGAAAAGTTAAGAAAATTGAGGCTCAAGCAAAGTAATGATTTTCTTATAAAAAAACGTGTAATAGCTTGTTATCAGTGACCTATCTTAAGTATCCTTTTCCTTCAGTAATTTGCAGCATTTCTTATTGTTGTGCATACTACATATTTTGAAGGCAAATTAGCCCCTAAAGTGATAGCTTATTTTGTGCTCATTGATTTTCTAAGCAAAACTGTACATGAATTTTTTGTAGGCTTGATGAAGAAAAGTGGGGTGTAAATGTTCAACCACTCTCTGGGTCTCCTGCAAATTTTGCTGTTTATACCGGGTTGCTGAACCCACATGACAGAATCATGGGGCTAGATCTTCCTGATGGTGGCCACCTCACCCATGGTTTCATGACAGAGAAAAGAAGAGTATCAGCTACATCAGTTTACTTTGAGTCAATGCCATACAAAGTTGACCAAAAGACTGGTCTTGTTGACTATGACCAACTTGAACACACTGCTAAGCTGTTTAGGCCTAAACTTATAATTGCTGGTAGCAGTGCTTACTCAAGAGAATTTGATTATGCAAGGTTCAGATCAATTTGTGACTCAATTGGAGCAATACTGTTGGCTGATATGGCCCATATTAGTGGTCTTGTTGCTGGTAATGCCATTCAGTCGCCTTTTGATTTTGCTGATGTTGTCACAACAACAACTCATAAAAGTTTGAGAGGCCCACGGGCAGGGATGATTTTTTTCCGGAAGGGAGTCAAGAATATTACCAGCAAGGGAGAGAAGATTATGTACAAATATGAATCTGCCATAAACCAGGCCGTTTTTCCTGCATTACAAGGAGGCCCACATAACAACAATATCGCTGGCATTGCTGTTGCATTGAAACAGGCAGGCACAGATGAGTTTCAGTCATATGCAAAGCAAATTATTGCCAATGCCAAAGTTCTCTCATCCATTCTCATAAAAGCAGGCTATACCATTGTCACTGGTGGTACTGATATGCATATGTTCCTTCTTGATGTAAGACCTCAAAAACTCAGTGGCAGTAAAGCAGATGCAGTTTTGGAGCGATGCGGTATAACAGGTAGGTAGCCAGTTCTACTTCTGAACTAATACTATGAATATTGATAATTTTGCTGCTGTGATTTTCACAGATAAATTTATACCTTTCATTGACAGCTTTGAGCAATATCTCTTCCCATCCATTGTCATATCAGGCTGTTTTTCACCAACTTGAGATGTACGAATGCTTGGCTCTAATTTCCCGGCCTCATGGAACTTCTATGCTAGATTTCTCCTATAGGGACAATCCAAAGTTTTGGATGTGACAATGGTAGATATACTTGATCAAAGTGTCACATCCAAAGGTCTGAAAGCAATTCCTTGAAGCTTATTTTCCCTTAATTTTCAGCATGGAGCTTTGGAATTTGTTCAAATAGTGTCATTTATTGGTCAATGGTGGAAAATTGATTTTTAAAATGCTGATTCCCTCATTTTATTAAGGATGCCCAATTGGACAATTTGTTTTATTTTGTATCCATATGATAAAAGGCTCCAAATGTGACGCCATGTTCAGAATCTATTGTTTTACGTAAATAGATCTGCTTTCTACATTAAACAGCATCATAAAGAAATTGATGATGTTATTTAGGGCAGTTCAAAACGGATACTGCGTTAAACATATTGTGTACCTTTTGCTGAATGAAGAAGCTTGAGCGTTTAATTTTGTGCAGATAAAAAGATAAGGGAATTTTGTACTTGCACGTTTCAAATGCAATTAAGTTTTTCATTTGAAAAGTGCAAGTACAAAATACAGTATTTTCAATTCTAGAGCTGATATGAAGTTATGCAAGTATGCACTTCCAAGAACCCCAAATGCATTCCCACGCTTACTTTTCAGAGTTCCTCAATTCCCCTTCGTTTATGTTAGCCCCCTAGGGTTCTTAGTCACGTATTCTTTACTTATTTTATCCTTTCCTTATTTAGGCAATTATGTGTGTTTTCCACTGTTTGGTGGAATATTACCTTATATAGGCATTTACTTTGTATTCCCCCATTGATTGTCTCCCCGTGAGTTTACTTTCCTTGATTTCCCATTTGTTTTTCCTACTTGTTTTTTCCCCAATTTTGTCTATAAAACTCCTTACTGCCACTTTCTTATTAGCTGAGGATGAGACATGATGTCTCGAAACGTCCTATATTTCCTAGGTAAAGACTTTCTGGTTATGTCTTAAATAACATCAGTTACATCTTATGTTATGTCGTACTAATGAACTCTGGAATGTCGCATTAAATAAAGAAGAAAGGAACTCTCTCTGACATGTTTCTCGTCGTGACTCTTCTGTTGAAATTTATAACTCAGCTGCGGTTTCCAAGAAGCGTTTCAATATCATTGTTCTATGTGTAGTTTTGATCACTATTGAGGACACCCAAGGGAGTCTGTGTTCCCATTGCTCCCCAATACCCCTGGGAGGGCCTTACTGTTGCCCCAGAATGTATGGTTATTGTTTTGTTTATAGCTAACAAGAATACAGTCCCTGGTGATAAGAGTGCATTGAATCCTGGTGGTATGCGTATTGGAACGCCGGCAATAACATCTAGGAACATGAATGAAGCTGAAATGGAGAATGTAGCTCATTTCATTGATGAAGCCCTGAAAATTGCAGCTGAAGTTGAAATGTCATTGAGAAATGGTGAAAAAGCTTCCACCCTGAAAGATTTCAAATTGCAACTTTCAGAACTCCATTATGCTGCCAAGATTGAAAAACTTCGTGGCTCAGTAGAAGAATTTGCTGCTAAATATCCAATGCCTGGTTTCTAACTATGACTTCATAGCCAATAAACTTTCTTTTTATGGATTCTTTTTATCATTGTATCAAATATTTGGGCCATTGCTTCATTTTATTTCAATGATCTCACATAGTGTAATAGCCAGGGTTATATGTATCCACTCTAGAACTGAAATGAAAATGATTGACTTTTCACCAATGATAGAGGTTGTATGATAGATGCAGGAGTAACAGTGACAGAAGGGACAGTGAAAAATCTTATTTGTAGTGGCAATTTCCAACACTATTTTATTTCATTTGTAAGTACAATTCAAAATCAGCGAGTCAGGTATCACCATTATGCATGAAAAATGTTGATTTTAACTTTTTGCATCTTCTGATACAACAGAATACTGTAATCAGTTTAATACAAGCAATGCTCATCAATCACCACTATTAATGCAAACAAATTGTCAACCCTGACAGTTGCTAGCTTGGCATTTCATATGAGAATTTGAACTATGCTTTATGACATTATACCAAACTGTACAATGAACCCCTAGAAGCTAGCATTTCTTGGCCCAATACAATTCTCATTGCACCTCTGCAGGGGCATTGAAATGACTATAAAAGTGGAGTGGCCTGATCACCAAGGTTGGGGATAAACCAGCTCTACTTATAAGCTTTTAAAGTCATTTTGATGCCCCTGCATAAATTGTTCACTGCAGCAGCACTTTCAAAGCTTTAGGAATATGAGCTAATGGATATGATCTGTCTTGGTAACTTCATCTGTAAAAAGCTTTGGAAATATTGAAACATACTGTTGCATGCAAAGTAGTGGGGCAGGGACATCGAAACCAGGGGTGGGGGCACTGGCTCTTCACTTTTCCAAAAAGTAGCAGGTTTCACTATTTTTACCAGAGCTTATCTGAGACCTTAATGAACAACCAAACAAATCTTTTTGGTAGATTTCTTGAACTCCAAACGACTCCAAAAATGCCAAAATTGTGATATTTGAAATTGAAGATACCAACCTGGCAGCAGGTTTGCAAATGAGGGGAGTGTGGGGGCGTCAGTAACCCCCCCCAATGATTTCAACACCCGGTTCAATTCGGTCCCGCTTTGGTTCTGCTCGTATTAAATCTCCGTTTATCACACGCAAAACCGGCTGCAGTTCTACTAGCACTATAATGTAAACCAGAAAGGCGTATAAGTTAATTTATAATTGGAAAAGATGACCGGAATAATTAGAAAAGATGACCGAGTACAGAATCGATCCAATCCGGGGCCTATAGCAATGCCCTGGCAAAAGAAAGACTTAGAAAAGAGAGAGAGGTTACGTGGATAGAGGGATAAGATAAAGTTTGTTGATGTTAGATTTGAAGGATGATAAGTTGCAGGATTCGAGGAAAGCAATGGAAGGTAATGTGTTCCGTAGTTGAGAAGTTCTTGGAATGGAATGTGATTTGTGAGCTAGAGTTCGTGGATTAAGTAACGTAACTTGGAAAGGATATGATTGGGCAGGGCTTCTGGTTGTTCAAACGCCTCGCTGGATCAGGAATGATATTCTTGATTTGCCGAGAGTAATGTCCATTAAAATGTCGGTAGAAAATGGAAAGGTTTGCAACTAGACGATGGGAGAAAAACTAAAGAGAATTGGCGTGGTCTGGATTGTCGATGAGACGAATTGCTTTAGACTAGACTTTAGCGAGGAGATGGGGAGAAGATTTAGGAGCACCGCCCCAGACATGGGAGCAGTGTTATAGAGAAAGTCGAATCTGAGATTTGTATATAGTTAGCAGCTGAGGAGGTGAGAAATAGTCACGGGCTCTAGAAAGAAAGCCGAATTTCTGAAATGTATGCTCAGCAATTGAATGGATATGGGGTTTCCAAGTGAGATTAAATGAAATAGAATAACCAACCAGAGTAAAAGAAGATGAGATTTCCAGTTCACAGCTATTAATGAAAACAGGGGAGAAAGTCATGGTGATGTTTGCGTGATAAGACAACCTGTGTTGTTTCTCCTTGATGCTGTTGTTGTTACCCTACCTCTTTACATTTGTCAAGTCATTGGTGAGAAGTGAGGCTGAGGTGTTTTGATGTGGTGAAATAAAACAAGTGTCGTAAGCAAAAGAGAAAGTACTGGCAGATGTAGAGGAAAGTAGGTCATTTATGAAGAAGATGAATAGCACAGGAGAGATAACAGAGCCGCCCTGAGGTACACCTGAGTTTACAGAATGAGGCTTAGGAAGCCATCAACCCTAATTACAATTGACCTCTCAGATAGCAAGCTAGCAATCCATGTAGTGAGGTTGGGGTGGAGGCCGAACATTGGTGGCTTAGCAAGAAGACCTTAATGCCAGACTTGGTCAAAGGCCTTGGAAATATGAAGAGAGATCACTCTACTCTCACTATTAGATTCTAAAGCAGAGGACCAAGCATGAACAGCATAGGCTAGAAGGTCATCAGTAGATCTGGCTTATCGAAAGCCATACTGATGATCAGAAAGGAGGCTGTTAGTTTCAAGGAAGGCAAGCAGTTGTTTGGTGATAATGGTCTCCATTGTCTTAAAGATGAGAGAATTGATTGCAATAGAGCGATAGTTTGAATGGTGAGATTTGTACTCTTTTTGGGGGATAGGGAAGACGTGCAGGTTTCCAAGAAGGGAATATTCCAAGATTATAGGAAAGCTGAAAAGGCTTGTTGAGAACAAGGGCGAGTTCAGGGGCAACGGACTTTAGAACAATAGTAAGTATACCAACAGGTCCTTTGGATTTGGAGGTGTTGAGCTGAAGAAGGGCTTTCCGAACTTTGCGTGTAGGAAATTTAATAGGGGACATTGTAATGGTGGATGTAGGGTAGAGAGGAGGTTGGGATCCTTGGTCATCAACATTGGAATTGGAAGCAAGTTTGGCTTTATAGGAAGTAGTGCACGAAGATACGCCAAGGCTGTTTCTAGAGGAGGAAAAGAAGAATGGCAAAAGTTTTGTAAGACAGCTTTAGCTAAGGACCAAAAGGAGCGAGGTCCAATTTTTACATGAAGCAATCTTGTTGCTGATATGGTTAACAAATGCAGTTTTGGCATTGTTGATGGTATAGGAGCATATATAACGAGCTTGTACGAATGCAGCTCTAGAATTTGGAGTTTGGTGGTGTTTCCATGCTTTGAATTCTGTAGTTTTTAGCATTGACAGCCTTTGAACATTGTGAATTGAACCATTTTGGAGAATGTTTTTTGCCAGGTTTATAGGAAGAGGGAATAATGAGATCCATACCAAGTCGAATTCCGTTAGTGATGAAAGTGGCAAAGAAGAAGGATCGTTAGAGAAGTCGGAATACCAGAGATATGCAGCGATAAAGGCTTGAAGAGAGTCCCAGTCAGCTTTGTTAAAGTGGATATTTTTTTGAGAAGACAAAAATCTCTCCTGATGGGAGACAGAGGTATGCTGTAGGGCACTAAGGCAATTATTAGAGGTACCAAGAGGTCTGGGTTTGAGTAAATTTCTGGGTGTGAGTAAATGTCTGGGTTTGATGTAGGAAAGAGATTGAGTGTATTAGCATTGTCTACTGAGCGATCAGGGATACGTGTGGGTTCTGATGTTAATTGTGACAGGTCATTCACAATGGCAAAGGCCTCTGCATCAGGACCACCAGGGCTAGTGAAATGTGAAGAGTGGGTAAGCCTGTCTGGATTGTAGTCATTGAAATCACCAAGGATAATAATTTCAGAGCCAGGAGATTGAAGAGTGATTGTGCCAATTGATTTAGAGTGATGGTCAAATAGGACTTCGTGATTTTTTGAATTAGGCGAGCGGTTTAGGGTGCAAATGAATTTTGAAGTATTAGGTAGGGAAATATTCAGCCAGATGAGTTGAAAACCAGAACTTGAGTTGAATTGAATTGAGTTAGACAAGGACTTTGTACCTCACAGCGGATGACTGCAAAAACACCGCCATTAGGGGAAAAAAAGGAAAAAGCTCATATCCAGGGCATTTCAGATGAGGAGAGGGCTCAATTTAGTTTCGGTGAGGAAGAGGGCACAAGGGTTTGAGGACTGGAGATCTTGGTGTAGAGAATTTAAATAGGAGGATAGTCCACGAATGTTGCAAAATGAGATAGAAAAGTGTTTAGAATGTGCCACCTTGGTAGCTGCAGTAGAGCTAATATCTGTGTGAATGATATTATAGCGGTAAAATATTCGGTATTAATTCGGTAAAGTAGCCCACCGAAGAAGTGCATCCAAGAATTCTAAGACGATTATAATGATGATGTTTCAAGCGTCATTTCATCTCCCTTCATCTCTCTCTCGGTCTCAACATCTTTCTTTTTTTTCTTTAAATTTCACAGATGCGCAGTGACAATTGCGTTGCGCAAGCGCAGAAAGTTTAATCAATTTCGCATGACTAACTTTTTAGAGCTGGCTTCGCCACTGCTTAAAACTTATAAATCAAAAATATCGCCATTTTAATGAAGTAATACAAATGAAGCGCTTTCCTAGGTTATATCTTTGTCTGAAATGTCCCCGAAAATGCGTTGGCGCAAGGGGAAGGCCAGAGAACTAGAGCACCTTCGTCGGAGCATGTTACCCTCACCATCAGAAGACAATGAATGCTTTTGTCGGAGCTATATAGCGTCTCTAGCATCCTGCTAATCATATCTTTCTCCCCTCATTGGAACGGACAGCCCACATCAAAAAGTCGAAAAGGAATAATTTCTTCACTTGGAGCAAGAACACCCCTCATGTGGCCCTCGCAAATTTCTACTGCAGAAACGCTGCTTTAAAACTCTCCAGTGGCTTATAGATAAAAAAAATTGTACAATGGGTTGGAAAAACGAGGAAGATTGTGGATATATACTGCGTGAATATTCAACGAAAATTTTCATACACGTTCTTAAAAAGAAACCTGGCTCATGCCAAATAGTAAAAGTTTCTTAATTTTTGGGCACATTTCAGTTCTATTAGTTTCTTAAAATGTCTTAATTTAAAGAACTAAATTGTAGTGAAAGTGTAAGAAACTTCTATTTGCCTAAAGTGTCTTATCGCTTTCCTTGTAGTTCTAAATGTTCTAAAAATGTTTTTCTGTCTAGTGCAAGATCGCCTTTAGGCCGGTTTCTTGTTGAAAACAGCGTGTAGTTCTGAAAATGAAATCGAGGAATTATCTTTACCTAAAAGAAAGTAAATTCAAAGATTTGGAAGAAGTTTGACAACTGTTTGGTACCTACAATTCTCATTAAAATCTTTTAGACAAGCTCCAGAGCTGTCATAGTGACTCTGGTTAGCCTTCGGAATTTTCACCTTCCCCTCCCCTCAAAACAATGTTGATTTGTGCGTTGGAAGGACAGATCTAAAGCTCCATGGTCCAAGATACTCCAAAAGTGACAAAAATTCTTCACAATTCAACATTGTAGTGGGGGAGGGGTGGATCAGGAGAGAAAATGCGTGGAAATCTTCGACGTGTTCCAACTATTTTGGCCGGGGTTTTAGGTAAATGCCTCTTGAAAAATCTACACAATATAGTAGCGGTAAAATAGTCAAACGGTAAAAAGTTCGGACGGCAGAATGTTAGGACCTTGTATTTGTCCGAAAACTTATCCATCCGCAATTTTTACGAAGTAATGTATGAAGAAATTGAATTTTTTTAAACACGCATGCGTGGTAGTGCAATATGCATGTTGAAGTCATAGAAATAATTATTACTAGTTAATGAAGTGTTGTATTTGAAGAAAAATTATGGATGGGAAAGATCAAAACGAACAGATTCGAATGGCTCTAAAGGAGGAAAATGATCAGGTTTCTTTTGCATCATTGGTAAATATCGCAGCTATATTTGTACCAATGAAGTAGATAGCTTTTGATGTCCACGGTCCATTTCATGCTCTTAGGCCCGATGATCTCCGGCATAGAGTTAGCTTTCCTGTTGGCGTGGTAGTGTGGATTTAGCCTGAATTATTCTCCTTGGTTCCTGTTTTGTCAAATTTTTGAAGCTGAACACAAATCACTAGTTTCTAGAAATTTGGGACTATACTTTCTCTTATCTTGAACGTTCAGCACGTGGAGCAGTAGCGTGGAGACATGGATTGTCTTGGGGGGGGGGCAGGTGCAATTTGGTTCGCCCAATCTTGACAAGGTCTTAAAACTCTTTGTTAATCTGAGTATTTTTTGGAAGAACTCTTCATAAAGTGAGAAATGGAACTATTGCACTATATTTTTAGTTTTATATGACAAAAGTAATTTACACCCCAACCCCCTATATTTTCCGTAACAGTTCGTCACAAAAATAGTGCATACCCACCCACCTCCTACTGTTACACACTTTTCGAATGACCCCTAAGAAACAGGCCAAAGTTTCGTAGTAAACTTTCATAATTTTTGGCCACATTCCAGTTCTAGAAGTTTCGTAATTTAATAAACAAACTTGGAGTGAAAATGTAAACAAATGTTAACAACAAATGTAAGCAGATGAAAACCTAGAAATTACAGCGACGCATACTAACAGTAGTATGACAAACAGAATGTGTTCGTGCAAGTTAAAATCTAAAGCAATGCCATGTTCATATTGTTTTGGTTCAGCTCTACATTGAACTAGGTAACTGCTTTACATGCCCAATTTCTCTAAAGTTTATTAGCTCTGTCCATGTTGTTTTAAAAATTTCTTAAATTGTTGGCTGGCTATTATTTGGTTGCTCAGAAACTAGTTTCATGTAAAAAAAGAGCATATGCTAAAAAGTTTGAGCCTTAGGTCTTTAGAAACTATGGGCAATACTTATATCCCTACATTCTCAGAAAAGGTTGTCGCACTCTCACCATAACTCTCCCATCTTCAGGATGGCCAGTACAAATGCTCAAGCTGCCAGTAACACTGAGACAAAAATTTTGAAAATGTCCGACTATCTTCCCTGGTGAATGGGAAGCATTTTTTCACTAGACACTTAATTTCAACTGAGTCAAAACTGGACAGTGAAACCCACAATCTCTTCTTCATGTTCAGCTGAATGAATGATCCCACTCAATTGTGAGTGCCCTGTCAATAATACTCAAACAGATATCATTATTTCAAGAAACTTGTCCTGCTAGGTCAATCTTGTTTTGGTACATCACTATAATTGAAAAATTACCTTCTCTAGCACCCTGAGGAACCCAAGTAAATAAATTAATGCTTTTGGCAAAAATGTACTTATTTTTAATTGCAGAAACCTGTATTTTTGAAAAATTGTCATGTGTGCCATCCCTGGACCCTATTGGGATATACTTTCTCTTATCTTGAATGTTTAGCACCAGTTCTAGAAATGTGCCTCAAAACCCCAGTTCCAAATTTGGCCTACACCATATAATTTAATTATTTTCACCACTGCATCTTTTGCATACAAAATCCAAGGTACATTCCATGTACAGTGATACCTGCCTGTAAGGATCACCCTAGGGACCCACCAATCTTGGCCATTGTAGAGAGTGGCCATTCTGTACAGATTAGGTGCAAAAGGGGAAGTTGTTTCTTGATGTCAGTTTCATGGAATTGCATGTGTTTGAAAGGAATTATTGTCAAATTATATGTATTTCTTTTCAAGTACAGACAAGCAATGCCTTCTATGATTAGTTTAGTAGCATTCTGAAATTGTGTAGAGTGAGTTGGTCTTTACTCCAGGGCTGCTGGTTACTGTATTAAAATGATTTACCATCATGCACCAGGAAAATGCTAACCTGGCACAAAGTGCTAATTTTTAGTTCTCCAGCTCTAGCTGTTGCTTGCCAATAATTATGTGCATAATTTTTGCCCTCACTTTGCATTCTTATATTTATCTCATGACTGACGTAAATTTATTTCAGTTTTTTTCAGGCTATTTTGTTGCTTTGCATGACCTATGTAGGGGCATCATTATAGGGAACACATGAGAGTCAGAACAACTACATGTGGCATTGAAATAATCAGGTTCATTGGGAATAAACTCTGGTGAATCCTAGTGTAACCATTAGAGACCATTCTAAATCTTCAAAATTTTAAGAAAGGTATAATATCTTGGAGATAAGATTGTTTGGCTGCAGAATCTGTAGACATTTTATTGATAATTTATTTTCCTTTTAACCATGTATATGCAGTATATAAGCCACTTTTAAAATAAAGTATTTATTGTATTGTTGTATTACTCCTCCCAGTCACAGATGCTGTCAGCAAATTTCCAAAATTTGAACTATTTCTGCAAGTCTAGAATTGCTTGTGGTTTTGAATTTTGCTGACAATATGTCAACTTAAATAGTAATTGATATTTCACAACATGGAATATACAGTACATTCATTCTGATTAGAGAACATTGTCAGTAGAATGTTCTGAACATGAGGATCTAGGAGATCCCAAAATCTGAAATTTCCTCTACATTTAGTAAAAGCTCTTTTTGTTGGAAAATTTGAAACAGCTGCTACTCTTCTGCTGACAATTCCTTTTTATAGTCATGAACCCTTTGTAAGAATGTTGAAGCTCAGGAAAGGACATACCATCACAAGGATGTGAGGTTGTATTAGTCCCTGACATGCAGCTACATGCATGTAAACCTTTCTGTGACCCAGAGACTACTTTTTATAGATTGCTGTATCTTTCTCTGTAATTTGTAACACACAAGATATATACGATATTATGACATATATTTGTAGCATTGGTATATATATGTAAGGCGTTTATGATTTATAAGATCTAAGGACACAAAAATTCCAGGTATTCCCGAAATATAGATCGTTACGGAAAATCAGGCGGAGAACAGGGGAGGGTCCCCCGATGGGGAAGTTTATGGGAGCAAGTGGACTTGGTCAATTTCATGGTGCTGAGTTCAAAAATCATTGGTATACAACCGTTGGGTGGGGCTTTCAGCCTCATTTTCATGATCTAAAGTCTTGTTCTTATGAAAGGGACCAGCATGTCATTTTAAAGCAAAAAGCAGGGAATATTTTGGTGAGTAAGAACGCCTTATGCCATTTTGTACTGCTATGTAATTATCGGACCATCTAGGTTGAGAATCAGTCGGTTGCCATTCCTGAATAGCAATACAACATATTCAGCACGCTTGATACGATACTCTACATTAGCTTCACAAGATGGCGAAGTTGCCAAAGGATAAGATCGACTATTTCCTTATCTCTTTCGAGTTTTTATAAGATCTTATTTCGGAGCTTTTTGTCTGAGGATTTTCTTATGTTACCCACACAGTGAACTAACTGAAAATTCATTCTAATCCTTGTGAAACAACTGTTTTCTCAAGTAGCCTATTCCACCCTTCTTCGATCTGTTTCTGGATAACATGCTTGTTAGATCCTGCCGCTTTTATACTCAGTTGCGTTGGAACTGCAGCAACAGTTAGAGAATTTTCATCTAAATTTATATTCCCTATTTCCTTTTCGATATACTGTTCTCATAGTTTCTGATATATACCAGGAAAATAGCATGAAGGAGAAAGTTGTAAGGGAGAGAGAGCTGTACTTACCAATACTAATATGATTTCACAAGCCTTCTTCGCAATGGAGAAAGTATAATAATAATAATAATACATTCTTTATACAGGGTTATTCAATCAGCTACAATATCTAAGCTGCTATCCTTAGAAGCCCTGTTTTAAATGAAAATTAAAATAAATAAAAATTTTTAAATAAAAATTTACAGTTTAAAAAAGTCTGAAAATAAATAGATAAATAGATACAGTAAATAACATTAAAATTCAATTTTTTTGTATAATAGTTTAATCAGTCCATAAAATGTTCTTTGAGTCCTTGCTTAAATCGAAGGTATGATCTCTCAGTTTTTAAATGTGTTGGCAATGCATTATAAATCTTTACACCACTATAGTAAAGTCCTCTTTTCGCGCTCTCAGTTTTTATTTTTGGAATTTTTATGTTTTGTCCATTGGCTCTTGTAGCTTTTTGGTGGTTAACCTTCTCAATATGGTCATGAAATACATCAGGAGCAGTTTTGTTCAGGCATCTGAACACGAATTTAGCACACTGCATATTCTGCATATCTCCAAACGAGCAAAACATACGATCTTCTCGTTGATATCCTTCTCCAAATATGATCTTGGCAGCTCTTTTTTCCAACCGTTCAAATTTCTTTCTATTTGTCTCCGAAATGGATAAGAACGCTGTACTACAATATGTCGTGACTGGCTGTACCATTGCTTTATACAGGTCGAGGGCAGCATGGATCGTAAGGATGGGTCGAATACTCCTCAGCAGGCCTAGTCTACTCGATGCTGTTTTGCAAGCTTTATGAATATGGTCGCTCAGTGACAGCGATGGGTCCAGATGGATACCCAAGTATTTGTAATGATTTGTATTGCTTATGGGCATAGAATTAATTTCTATTGTCATCTCATTTTCTATCCTTTTCCTCCTTGCTGCTGTACCAAACATCATGAATTCGGTTTTCCCCTGATTTGAGTTCAGAATGAGACCGTTATTGCAAAGCCAAGTATGCAAGAGATTGGCATCATGATTGGTTGCCTTATTTATCTCAGCCTCTGTCTTCCCCGAAAACAGGAGAACAGTATCATCTGCATACATTATAGTTTTGCAATTTTCGATATATAAATGGACATCGTTGATGTGAATTAGAAACAGCAAAGGACCTAGTATTGAGCCTTGGGGGATTCCATATGCTATCTTTTCTTCTATCGATAGTTTTCCTTCGAAACAAGCAATTTGCGATCGTTGTGTAAGGTAATTTTGAATCCATTTTTGCTCTGCATGCTCAATACCATAAAGAGGAAGCTTTGAAATAAGAGCTGAGTGGTCCACTGTATCAAAAGCCTTTTTTAGGTCTACAAACAAGGCACCTGTAAGTTGACCCCTGTCCATATTTTTTCTCACAATATCAGTGAGGTAGACAACAGCCGAAGATGTTGAACGGTTTCTTCTAAATCCAAACTGTTGCGAGGACAGAAATCTATTTCTCTCTAGGTATTCATAGAGTTGGTTGTGAACAACCCTTTCCAAAATTTTTGAAAAAACAGGCAGTATGAAGTATTGTTCAATGTTATCCAGCGACCATTCGAAGAGCGGTGAAAAAATATACATGGCAAAATTTTCTAGTTTTCCAAAAAGCTACATACACGGAAATTACAGTAGATGACACATCAACAAGCGAAGACTTTACCAGTGACCACAAAGAAGCAGACGCAAGGTTGGTTGCATTGGCTTCTGCTGCCAATGCTTTCCAGGAGATGCAATAATGGTTCAATCTCCTGGTGATATTGATATCCTTGAATAATTTGTAGCACTTAATTTTAGTAGCGTTAGTATTGTAATTAACAACTGAAATGATAGATCTATGAAGCTTAGTAATGAAATTCAATTTTGGAAAGAATAAAGCTCTCATTGGTATACATGCATGTTCGAGTAATGACTATTTCTAGGGTTAGGAAAGGCTAGGCAGTGATTTGAAAAGCAATATTGAAAGGCGAAGAATTCAAAAATACTAATCTGCATAGACACCACTCCTCAAGTTCCTGATCATGTTTCATAAGCGTTAGAAAGAGCTGTGTAGATAACATAAGAAAATCATCAGTCAATAAGCTCCGAAATAAGATCTTATAAAAATTCGAAAGAGAAGGAAACAGTCGATCTTATCCTTTGCCCACTTTGCCATCTTGTGAAGCTAATGTAGAGTATTAAATCATGCGTGCTGAATATGTTGTATTGCTATTCAGGAATAGCAATCGACTGATTTTCAACCTAAAATGTCCGATGAACCTTGGCTGGGATGAAAGAGAATGAGTTAAGTAGACCATTGCTTTTTATCGAGATGGTGTTAGCCAACTGCTTATTTACTGCGTGGAAGATGAAGAGAACACTAATTTCATGCATAATGTTTGTTGGAAGCTGATTCTGATGATATGTTTGAAGAAAAAGATGAATAGAGAGCATTTCCGTTATTATATGTAGCTAGCGTATGTTCGTGTTCCTTGCTTAGACAATCCGTTTCCATAGCATGCACACACGTAAAAATCATTGAAAGTAGATTGAAAGATGAACCTAATGTCCATTTCATAAACTGCTTCCACAGTAGACAGCCCAAATTTGCCAATACTACATCTATTGCTTTACTTTTTGACTTTGTGTCCACTGTAGAGATCAAATGTTGTCCAGCCCAGCCATTCTTATCATGAAAAGGACTGCAAACCACGCCCACTGCCAGCATAACATCAGGTCGTTCACATAGCAATGTAAAATATCATAAGGCATTCTTATTCACCAAAATTTCCCATGCTTTTTGCTTTAAAATAACGCGCTGCTCGCTTTCACCAGAGAGAGACTTTGAATCATGAAAATGAGGCTGAAAGTCCTACCTAACGCCTGTATACCAACGATGTTTGAACTCAGCACTACAAAATTGATCAAGCCCACTTGGTCCCATAAATTTCCTCGTCGGGGGACCCTTCCCTGTTTTCCACCTGGTCTAAATGTGTCTGCAATTATTTTAGTCCGTGAACGTGCCGGCAATTAGTATGTCACTCCCTTTTTGGAAGAATTACTGAGTCAGTAACCATAACCTGACTTTCGACGACCCAGGACATATCACAATGGATTCTCTTTTAGCCACGTTCAAACTAGGTTTGTTTTGTTTGCTTTGCCAGATTTATTTGGTAATGTTAGTCATCTCAATATTTATATTCCAAAGTAGGGAAATACTTTAAGTAGAGGAGCTGGTTATGCTTGTATCATCAGGATACATATTGGGAGTTACACCTGAAGATAAAGTCTAAATTATTAACTTGTATAATAAATAGTAAGGGCCCCATGAAAGACCCCTGAGGAATGCCAATCTATTCAACGCGTAGGCGACGTTTGGCTATCAACAGAGCAGAATTGTACTCTATTTTTACTGTATGATATGAACCAGCTGTGTGTTTTCCCACTAGTGTCAAGAAATGATAACTTCGATCACAAAATATCATGATCCAGTCAGGCTTTTTTCAGGTCCAAAAACATGCGCTCATTTGGTGTGTGTATATTAATATTTTTGTACCAAATGTCCTTAATATTGTTGTGTAATTTCCAAAAAGTACAGTTGTACTCGGGATATTCTGGATCGATCGAGAGTAAGGGGAACATCCGGATTAAGTGGAAATCCGGACGAACTGGAGGGTCATTTTTGAAACATACAATGAAGTATGGGTTGAATAATGTAATTACAGCTTGAAAGTAATCAAACTGAGACACTACCTACCACGTCCGGTAGAATTTTCATAACATTTTCTTTATTACTTATGAATTGTGTTGAAGCAAGGGAAGTATAAGTGTCTTGAAGCGCTTGAAGCAAAGGAAGTATAAGTGTCTTGAAGCACTTGAAGCAAGGGAAGTATAAGTGCCTTGAAGCACTTGAAGCAAGGGAAGTATAAGTGTCTTGAAGCGCTTGAAGCAAGGGAAGTATAAGTGTCTTGAAGCACTTGAAGCAAGGGAAGTATAAGTGCCTTGAAGCACTTGAAGCAAGGGAAGTATAAGTGTCTTGAAGCACTTGAAGCAAGGGAAGTATAAGTGTCTTGAAGCACTTGAAGCAAGGGAAGTATAAGTGTCTTGTAGAACTTCAACAAAAATTTCCTACGCAAATAGCTACCAGTTAGTGGAATAGCAATGAAAAAGTACGCTAGATGTGGTGTTTCTATCTTTGACAATTTTGAGAATTTGGAACTCAATGCTTAACGGAAAATCCGGATAACGTTTAGCCAGCTCTATAAGAAAACCCAGTATGATTTACTATGTAGAATTTCAGGAGTTTGGAAAATATCCGAATTATCGGGACTATACTGTAATTCATTTCGTGATAAAGGTCAATGCTCTAAAACAGTGGTTCTTAACATTGTTGAGGGTACCGAATCCCACAAGTTTTAAGCATACATTCATCAAACCCTTCATAGTTTGAAAAGTAAAATGCACATTTTTCCTTCAAATTCAAAGCATGTGTAACGCAGCAAATCATGTGAATGGAGTGAACCAAACCACCCAACCCCTAAAACCGACTCACACAAAGATAAAGCAAAGCTTTCCATGGCCCAAACAAATATCATCTGTTCCCATACAGCTGATAATTTGTGGCTACTCCCTAATCAAATGTTTAATCTTAAGAATGCTCAATTGTGAAACAAGCTAGTAAATGTTTTGAATTATAGTAGACTCCTGGTTGTTCAAAATTCCTGCTTATTTGCAATAGTGTTTCTTTACCTTGGTGTTTCCGTAACATGACTTCATATTTTTCCCAGCTTTCCAAGCCTGTACTTATATGAGGGCTTGTGTATTGGCAAATATTTTTGATTCCATGTACAAATAACCCGTCAAGTCTTCGAATTTTTCGAAAGATCCTGATAGCAGTAGTAGAATATGAGGAAATTGAAAAGGTATACGTCATAGTTTCTCAATAAAAGTAATATATAGAAACAATATCTTATATAGGCTTAAATCTCTCTTTGATAATGGTGGAGATGAAATAAGGAGGGCATTCAATGCCATCTCAATTTATTTCATTAAGGAAACATCTTGCTAAAATTAAATGCAAAGCAAGGTGAGTGTTTCGCTCGAAAAAGTGTTTAATTCTAGGCTTGTAATATCGAAGTCCAATGGAAAAAGCAGGGGGCTGCAACCTTTCTTAGGGGGTGGCAGGGGGCTGCAGCCCTCCTTAGTTGGGCAGAAATCCGCTATATTCGGGCAAGTTTCTTGAAAGAGCAATGGGAACTTGGGCAACCTTTTTGACTCCTCGCCAGATCGCTTATTCGGCAGAAATGTTTCAGTTAACGTAAATTTGAAGTGCTCCTACGCTTAGTTGTTTGAATTTACTGTATGAAATAGTGAATAACAAGTAGTCTACTGGTTTTCAGGTTTTCTGTTTCATTGCAGGGAATTGTAGATACTCTATGTCAAGCATGCGAACGATTAGGATGGAAAAACCCCACAAGCATCCAGAAGGAGGCAATTCCAATAGCACTTAAAGGTGAGTCATATGTTGAGTAGCGCATTTCTTCGATTATAGGCCGCATCGAATCGCAGTTCTTCGCTTATAGGCCGCATCGAATCGCAGTTCTTCGATTATAGGCCGCATCGCATCGCATGTCTTCGACTATAAGCCACCCTTGATTATAAGCCGCATCGCATTAAAGGGGAAGTTCGGAAAAAAACTAAAATTTGATATGTTGTAAAGAATGTCGTAAAACCCCATGATCTAAGGTGTTTTGTTCTCACTTGCGTACTTCGCTGGTTTTCCCAGTTATTTCTCATCAAAACCGACATCGTGCTAGGCCGCCATCCTCACCATTTCGTAAGACAGAAGTTGTTGTTGCACTGACGTCACTACGTGCAAAAAGGCATTGAATCACTATGTTTAACCACGTAAGTTGGGAACATTTTAACTATTTCTGTAAAGCATAAATGCATCAAAATAGAACTGCAAATATATGTTTTGATGATTCTGAAAGTCACTTGTGTTTCAAATGGCTTGAATAAGCGGGCATCAAAAGAAAGTGACGTTGAAATTAGGGAATCGGATGACACAGAAGTGTCTGACAGACTAAAGCCGTTTTATATGAAAATTACGTAGTACTTTCAGCTTTGGAAAGTTGATCTATTTACAGAGTCGTGAAGTTTCATTGGCATTGAAACTAAAAGAGAAGGAATTGGCAATAGTAACTAGTGTGAGAGTGGAAAGAACTGTTGCCCGATGGAAATATATACAGAAAGTTTGGGCTTATCATTGTTAGTAAGGGAAGAATGATAAAGCTTTGGAGAAATGCTAATTATGTCAAGGATGCAGTTGACATCACCATAAATGCTAAAGACGAAGTGAATGTCATCATAGCGCAAGAACAATCACTTTAAATAACTTTAATAAGTTTAAAAATCTCAGAGTTTGAGATTGGAGACTAGGTTGCTGTAAAATATGATGGCAATGTATATCCTGGTGAAGTCACAGATGTGCTGGCCTGTAAAATATGATGGCAAGGTATATCCTGGTGAAGTCACAGATGTGCTGGCCTGTGAAATATGATGGCAATGTATATCCTGGTGAAGTCACAGATGTGCTGGCCTGTAGAATATGATGGCAAGGTATATCCTGGTGAAGTCACAGATGTGCTGGCCTATGAAATTATCATTTCTGCAATACATTGCTCAGGAAAACATTTCAAGTGGCCAGAAAGGAAGGATGAAGTAGCTTATAAATGTGAAAATGTTGCTTCAAAAATAGAACCACTTACAGTAGCGGGTAGTAGAGGACAGTTCTCATTTAAGTATTTTGAGCAGAATAAAGTGTACTTAACATAGGCACTAATACTAAGAGGTACTGGTAGGATGTCTTGTTCCCTTTCCTTTAATATTAGTTGCAACTTCTTGTAGGCTGAAAAACAGACTCAGTCAATTAATATATGACTTTTGTTGAAGAGGACACTGAGTTCCTATTCTTGGAACACCCCAGGTTCAGCAAGTTTGGAGATATTTCTTTAAGTTTGATGTGCATATGTAATTTAAATTAGATAACCATTGTTCGTACACCTTGCCATGTCTTCAAAATTTTCATTTCCTTCTGATTGAATAAGAAATAACAGCAATAACTGCAGATTGTCATACACACATATCTTTCATGTCACACACGGAACTGCCATTTTGGTTTCTGCATAACCGAGATAGTTTCTTTTTGGAGTTATGCCTATACCTGTTTCTACGCCATCCTTTTTAGGCATCATAGAAAGCCTAATCTTTTTCATAAGAGCAGCTTCCTTCACAGGAATTAGGAATCAAATGATATGTAGTAGAAAAGTTTTTCCACTGCGTGTCAGATACGCAACCAAACTTTTCTGGACTATGCGTTGTTTATCCTACTAGCTAAAAACTGTAGAGCATACATTGTCTTGCAAAATAGTAGTTCTTTCTAAATTTCAACAAGATTCCATTGATTTGATTCAGCAGGACATTGCCAATAAAATAGCTACTCAAATTTTTGTCTGAATGTCACACACGTAACCATGGAATGCTCTTTGATATGTTGTAATATCTCGTGTATATGTTTGCTACTTTGTTACTGCCTAGTACAGGGATGGACAACCAATGAGGTTGAACTGCATGCGGCTCAAAGGCCGCGGGTTGGCCACCCTTGGCCTAGTATGTGCACTTAGCCTAAGAAGAAAGAAGGACCTTTGAAATTTTGAATGCCATTTATGTAGGAAGTTTTGAATTTCCTGGTTTTTATATTTGTATTTAGTAAGATCAGAGGCATCATGGTACCTGTAGAGTATGTGGGGGGGGGGAGTTCAAAGTTTTCCGAAAATTTTCGAAACCTTTATCTTTATCAGTAGCAAAAGTTCCGACGAAACATTGAAATTTCTGAAAATCAGATGAATTCAAAACAGTTAGGAGGCCAAAACCCCTGTCTCCTGGCCATGACGCCCCATAGAAAGATAGCCAATCTTTTCTATTAATTTTTGTAGCATATCTGTTATGTCTCAACGCTATGTAGCTGCACTAGAATAGTGAAATGAGATTAACTACAGGAGTTTTCTAGGCCTCACAATCAACCATGGCACTTTTCAATTGTGATGAAATACTTTATGAGAAGTGGGTAGAAAGTTTTTTCTACAAATATAATTTTTAACAGTTATTGAGCGATTGCAGCAATTGTGAGTTGTTTAAAGGGTACAGCATGTGCTATGTAAAAAATGTTTTTTCTCAAATGAGCTGCAAAAAGCTTATCAGGGATTGGTATAACATTGATGTTTGCTAAGCTGAGACAGGCAGGAGCGCAACTTCCATAATTTCATGGTGGAGTTGTGAAAGATTTTTGCCATGTAACATTTGATATTGTTCTGCAAAAGTTACATCCACAATATGACAAATGATTTAAAGAAAACCATTAGAACCACATTAAATGCCATATGAAGATACACCATCGTCTTCACCAACTATAAATATTTTCATTTGATTGTTGCCAGGCTACACTTATTCCATGTTGAGTTCATTCCAGAGATACATTTGCTTTTGCCTGTATGTTACGGTAACACAAATTACAACCCCCAGCCTCTTGGAAATGGAAGCATGCGAGCCCTTTTTTTGCATGACACAAGGCAGGCCTGTAGCTATTGGGGAAGATGGTTAGTAGCTTATTTTTAGGATTGCTCCCGCAGTAAATATTTCTTGAAAAAAGTTATACACTGGTGGATATAGACTCTGAGGAATAGAAAAATACATCAAAATAGAGATGAAATTAGTAAGAAAGTCCTTCAGGTCTGTCTAGTGTAATGCTGACAAGGCTTTATGACAATTTTACCACACCGATATGGTCTTGCAAGGATTGGAAAAAGTGTAAGCCTATCTTGTTCTGATATCAACTAATATGGAAAAATCGGAACTGGCAAAGCCTACAATCTCTCCTTATGGTTCGAACGCTCCGTTATTTTATTAAGTCCAGTATTTGGAAGATATTTATTCATGTCATTTGTTAAAAGTACAACCCATCCATGGAAGAGTAGGAGAAGAAAGATGTAGGCCTCGGAAAATGCTCCGCCATCCTTTTCTTTTGGTGTATGCCCGTAGTCAAATTCTAGAAACAGAAGGAAAGAAAGACTATGCCGAAATCTTCACTGGAATTCAATTGCGCTACTAACTCTTTGATATCATCATTACCATGCAAAGAAACTCAGTTGCCTTGCAAACTTTGCTGATTTAACTGCTGATGAGTGTCACGCTGCACACCTCTGGTATTTGCACCCTTGAAGGCAGTATAACTCTTGACAGTATTTCAAGGCAGTTGAACAAAAATCCTAATTTAGTGATATCTTAATGATCTTAGCTGATATGCTTTGGTTTATTTGAAGAGTAATACTTTGATTTTGTGTGAGAACTTTCCATTTTCATGTGGCCTTGCCCTTCTTGGTAATTTCAGCCTGTATCATTTTTTTATTTTTATAGGGTGTAAATTTGCAATAATGGTATTAATCTAAAATTCTTAGTTGAATGGTTTTTATAACTCATAGGAATTTTAGAAAATATATGTATGTAAATCAACTAGGTATAAGACTACACGAGGACAGCCTACCTTTGCTGTGATACCAAAGTGTTCCATTACATTTTGAACTGATCATATTCTATTTCAGGAAAGGATTTGATTGGATTGGCTGAGACTGGTTCAGGTAAAACAGGTGCATTTGCCTTACCTGTAATACAATCACTCTTAGATAACCCACAGAGACTGTTTGCATTGATCCTTACTCCTACAAGGTATTTCTTTTCTTTAGTTTAAATTCATTTTGTTTTATCCCAATTTACCTTGTTTTCCTGTAGTAGTCTAGCAATGTTGTTATTGACTTGATGTTTATATACTGTATGTTCAAGTAGTTTCTTGGTGTCTTTTTCGCTAGAGAGCTTGCCATACAGATTTCAGAACAATTTGAAGCACTTGGTTCATCCATAGGAGTGAAGTGTGGTATGTAGAGAGTCAATTTTATGCTTCAAATTCCTTCCTAAGCCAATTTTCAATTGAGGTATCAATTTGAAACTTTAAGTCATTTCGTTGAGAGGAATAAATTGAGGTAAAGGCATATTTACTCGACTGTAAGCTGTGTTGACGTATAGGCCACCCTAAACTATAAGCCACTGGAAATGGGACTCAGAAAAAATTGTAGGCAGTTCTTGATTATAAGTCATGCCTAAAAGCTATGCAGAGATGCTTGGTTTAGAATAACAGACACTAAACTGAGTAAAAGTCTTGTGTAAAACCTGAAACCACAATTTATATCAATCTTATTGATTGTAAAGTGTCATCCACTTTAAATAATGAAAATAATTAGTATATAGTTGTCTCTAATCAGTGCCACAATGATTTGCATTGGAAATAGAACGAATATAGTTTAAGGAAAAGATCGCCCAAAAGACATAAAATGGACATCTCTCATTTATAAGCTGTATTTATTTGCAAGCTGCAACAAAATTTGTCACAAGGTAAATGTAATTAAGTAAAAGCTATATTATATGTTTGGATATTTTTTTAATGTTCATAGTTGAAATGTTCATAATTAACTAAAGAATGTGGTTTCAAGTTTTTTTGTATCCAAGAACTTTGGTAAGACTTGTCAAATCAGCTTCCACCCTTGAACTGTGACTTTAACCATTTGAGCCTCTATTTGTATTTTGCATAATTAGGAAAGAAAGATCAGTCATTGCGTAATAAATAGTTGCATATCAAAAAGCATCTAATTATTTCTATTTGTGGTATTAAACCAATAGTTTGGTAGTCAAAAAATTCTTATCTTGAATATGACCAACAGCAAAATGAATAATTTAAGCTTCACTCAAAAAAGCCCTCCCCACAAATATTCATGTTCATATTATTTATTGATGGTTTTCTAAAGGCTAAAATACATGGTCAGTGTAATCATCAGTTTTTGCTGATCAGTCTTTTTATCCCAGTGTTTATCACAAGTAAAGCTGAAGGATTACACATTTACTGCAGTTTGACTGTAAATTTAAGCCCATCGAACGTTGAGAAAAGCTTATATTTTGTTGCTTTCCACTCGAGAAATGTCATAACTGATTGATGATCAAAATCTGATGAAAAAATTGTTGAATAACTTTACATACACAGCTAAAAGAATTTTGCAATAGTAGAATAGGTACAAATGATAAGTAGAAGAAAAGAACTGACCAGTACTGTGTTTCGAATTTGCATCCTTGCAGACATTGTAAAAGTGAATAAGCCCTTAAAGGATAAGTGGCACGAAATTTAACGTACCGTTTTTCCTCACTAAGTTTTTTAAGAGCATCTGCTAGAAGCAACTTGTCTCCTGATTGTGATTCAAAATTTCTTTTAAGGGGTGTGGGATGAGCGATTTTAGTTTTTTTCACGTCACATTATGACGTAGAAGTTGACAACTTAGGATTAGGTAGTCTTTGTTGCAAGCAGCGGTTTGAGACATTCATTTACAAAATATCGAATACATAGTGAAGAACGTGGCTGATTTTCAATTGGACTTCGACATTTATATCATGTAACTCTTTGGAAATGGTTTTATAGCAACATGGACCACTTGCTGAAGCCAGTACAACAGATATAATCAAGGAAACAATGTGCTACGAGGTTGATCCAGAGAATAGCGATGGGGAAGTGTGATATGTCGGACTTGTGTAGAGACTTAAATTAATGTCTTAGAGTCATATATTCAGTTTATATTCGTGTTTCGAATTGATATCACATATCTATGCATAGTTCTGTTGAGTTAGTTAGCCTTGTTGCTGTGCTACATCAATAGTGGTTTCAATAGTGGTGCTATACTTTAGGCCTAAACATTGGGCCCAGGCTTGATACAAACACAGGCTACCGACAAAAGCGCAAAAACGTTACAGTAGCAGAATGCGCAAGTGAGCAAGTCGAAATTACCTACTGGCGAGTTGTTCTTTTAAATATCAAATCATATTTGAAGTGTCAGTTGTTACAGTTCGTGTTAGGGCAGACTTGCCGAACCTAAACTTGTTACTTAGGTGAACATGCGGAAATTATGTTGGAGTGGACAATCCAGTTAAGGCAAAAGTTTGCAATATTGTCACGCTATTGAAAAAAGGGGGCTATAGAGCATCCAGACTTAGACGGCTACTTTCTTAACAAGTATTCAGTTTTTGTAACTACTTTTGGTGTGTACCCGTAAGCTGTGCAATGAGGCATTTCATTACTTTTACTGGCTGTTTATAAGATTAGCTTAGTGTCTAGTCATTGTTTACAAAAGAGGTACTCTGATTACTCCCTTCACATTCGTTTACAAACGTTTTATCGACTGCAAAATTGTGAAGCAGACAACCTGTAAGAATCAACATCTACGTCATAGCGTCATGTGACACCTTTCCCGCCATTATTTCAATGGGATTTTTAAGGGGCAAAACGAACGAAGAAATGAATAACATTTAGTCACCGTGTTCAGATAGCATTTTACTTTATGATTAAGCAAAAAAATTTTGGCGCCAAATTCCGTGTCACTTTTCCTTTAATGGGCTCTTTTGAAGATTTATGTTATCCTTGGACACCCTACTAATTGTTCTGCTTACTTTAGCTGTGGTGATTGGTGGAATAGATATGGTAACTCAATCAGTTGCACTGGCAAAGAAGCCTCACATAGTTATAGGTACGTAGTCACAGGGGCATGGCCAGAGTTATAGAAGTGGGGGGGGGGAGGGGCATAAATGAAAAAATTTTGGCCACGCCTTCTACTTCTGAAGATTTGCTACTACTCCCCCAATTATTTGTATATTTGTATTTAGATATATTTGGCATTAATAGTTGAAACCTAAAACCTGAAATTTTAAGGAAATCCTGAGCACCGTCTTGGCAAAAGGTGGGGAGAGCATTCCCCCATACCCCTTGACCATTCCACTGTGTAGTCATGATGCAAATATATTTATACATATGTTTGTATATACTACCCTTCCAATACTGGTGAGTGTCTGTAGATTTTGATAAGAGATCTGTCTCCATTTCTGTTCACTAGAACAGTTAAGTAACTTAAGTTATCCTTTGATATTTCTGTAGTGATTTTTATTGCCTAGTCATGAATAAAGCATGAGCATCATGCTATGACAGTGTGGGTTACAGTTTCTAGAACTCAGATGTGTAGGGAAGTATGTGACATCTTATTTATTGCTTTATATACTCTGAGGAAAATGAAGTTCATAAAAATATCGAAGGAAAGAGAACTGTGCATCGTAAATACTATATTGTTTTCAAATTTCAGGTGATACCGGCACTTCGTATTGCATATTGCGTGAAGTCACTGATCTAAATGAAATTAGAAGTCTTTGAATTCTCATAATTTCAATTTCTGAGCTAATTAATGGTGTAAGATAATGGAAAAGTAATATATTCAGTTAATTCTATAGCAGTATTGCTAAAGTGAAGAAAGGCAATTGATGTAGATTTTTTAAATAGGAACCCCTGGAAGGCTTGTTGATCACCTTGAAAACACAAAAGGATTTAATCTTCGATCATTGAAATTTCTGGTAATTATTCTTTGTTTTACAACTTTTGTACATTTTTGTAGCTTGCATGATTTGAGATATCTTTTTAACTACAAATTTCATGCTATAAAATATTATATTCTTTTTTTTCAAACTTCATCATCTATATCATATTAAAATCTACAAATACAAATCTCGCTAAATAGGCAATCTGTATTTGGCTGGCTTACAATGATGCACTAAATTAAAAAAAATAAGAAATGTACATATGAAGTAGATTATGATAAAAGCAAAATACACACTAAAGTATTTCAGTACAGAAGCAGTAGTAATATCAACTTATCAAGAATAAGGATAACAATCATCATTGTAGAACCAAATCTTAGGAAGGCCAGGTCTTCAAGTTATTTTTCATAGTCGAGACATCCAGAAATTGAGAAAGCATCAGTATAGTTCAAACAAACCATTAGTATATATCTGATTGCCGTCTTAATTAGATATGATTGTTCATTTAACCGGTTAACAAAATGCTTCAGAGTGAAGCAGAATTATCAACTGAAGTAAATCCTTTTTGCTAGCAATTTTGATGGAGGAAAATGCAGGCTCAGGATATACTTTATCACTGTTTTAATCTTGTGCATTAAAGTAAACTATTGGTTTTCAACCGGATTCCCCAGAACCTTAGGGTTCCATCAGCACATTCCAGGGGCTCTCCCAGAAGTTATACAAGTGCTAGGATCGACAGTATGCTTTAGCTGTCCTGTGCTGATGTGTGAAAAAAGATTCCGCAAGCCACTGAAATGCATTCTTGGGGTTCTGTTCCACCAAAGCGATTGAAAGCAACTGTATTAAGCACAATTCAGTTTTAGTGGTTTTTTCATTGTCCTTTAAGAGAGAGCTTTAGAGACTAAACTTATGAATAAGTAAAAATAATATTATCTAAAAGCCAAATGAAGTATAGTAATAAAACGGTTGTTATTTAATTATAAAGGATCTTCTAAAATGGCTGTAAACATCAGTTTTGTATTTATAACAATCCTCCTTATTTGTGATGCTACACGGAAGTCCAATTCAGCAATGTCCTCGTTTATATAGAATTGAACTGAATTAAATTATATATAGAATTGAATCAAATTAAACCACATTTAAATTTTAACTGAATTAAATGATATATAATGAATTAGGCCATAAATAGAATTGAACCGAATTAAGCCCTATATAGAATTGAACTGAATTAAATCATACATAGAATTGAACTGAATTAAACCATATATAGAATTGAACCGAAGTAAGCCCTATATAGAATTGAACTGAATTAAATCATACATAGAATTGAACTGAATTAAACCATATATAGAATTGAACCGAATTAAGCCCTATATAGAATTGAACTGAATTAAATCATACATAGAATTGAAGTGAATTAAACCATAAATAGAATTGAACCGAATAAAGCCCTTTATAGAATTGAACTGAATTAAATCATACATAGAATTGAACTGAATTAAGCCATATATAGAATTGAACCGAATTAAGCCCTATATAGAATTGAACTGAATTAAATCATACATAGAATTGAAGTGAATTAAACCATAAATAGAATTGAACCGAATAAAGCCCTTTATAGAATTGAACTGAATTAAATCATACATAGAATTGAACTGAATTAAGCCATAAATAGAATTGAACCGAATTAAGCCCTATATAGAATTGAACTGAATTAAATCATACATAGAATTGAACTGAATTAAACCATATATAGAATTGAACCGAATTAAGCCCTATATAGAATTGAACTGAATTAAACCATAAATAGAATTGAACCGAATAAAGCCCTATATAGAATTGAATTGAATTAAATCATACATAGAATTGAACTGAATTAAACCATATATAGAATTGAACCGAATTAAGCCCTATATAGAATTGAATTGAATTAAATCATACATAGAATTGAACCGAATTAAACCATATATAGAATTGAACCGAATTAAGCCCTATATAGAATTGAATTGAATTAAATCATACATAGAATTGAACTGAATTAAACCATATTTGGAAGTAACCCGAATTAAAACCTAATAGTTTTGTACTACTAGCAGGGCTATTGCTAAGAAATTGGCCATGTGTAATGAGTAAAGGAACACTTTTCTTTCTTTTCTTATGAATGAGAGTACTTACTCCAATTCTATCATTCCAGGGTGAAAAAGTTTCCATTGCAGGCACACCATTCATTATAGAGAAGTAGAGTGATCTTAAATTGCTATATTTAGTAGCCCATTTATTACTTCTGTTTGCTCCTTGCTTGCAGGTAATGGATGAAGCTGATAGAATCCTAAATATGGACTTTGAGGAAGAGGTATGTAGTTTTATATAGCGCATGGTGATAGGAAAATATTGAAGAAAAGTTTACGCTTTGATAATAGTAAGAAAAGTTGATGTGCAAACCTGTATCAATAGTTTGATAGATTTAGCTTTATAAAGAAAACGAGTATTTTGAAGAGTAGACGAGGATTTACAGTAGTCGCCAAAAGTCCTGGGACACTTCGTTCATTGTTATTCTCCACGCAACATTCATCCCCCTCCTCTTCCTAAACAATGTAACGGGGACCAATGTTACAAAATGCACATTGTGATTTTACGTATGCAGACACAGAGCGATGAAGAAGTCGTTGTTACTGGGTGATCATAATGATGCTGACTGACTGACTCTACATATAACTGCAACTTAAATACAGATTCACTGCAGAAAAGTGATTACCAAGAATACAATAGAGTGAAGGAGAAATAGAGAGTCCATGGATTAGGATTGACGTGATAGAGAGGCTACTTGTGACGTACTTGTAGTCCTACTACAGCAATGTTGGTTTTTGAAAGATATACATGTGGCAATCAAAACGAAGGATATACGTACGGTCTGGAAAGTCAGGGAGGAAAGTATCAAAATTTGGGGAGGTCAAGGAAAGTCAGGGAAAGTCGGGGAATTTTCTTCTAGAATGCTAAAAGGTCAGGGATAGTTGAAAAATTTTGAATATACTCTGTGACAAGTTGTCAGAAGCTCTATTTTTTCGAGCGTGGTAATGTAGGCCACTAAAATTTAAATTTTTTTTTCTCACTCTGCTTAAAATTTGTGGTCTGTGTCATGTCCAACACCAAGACGATTCTTGTTTGTCATGGTGTGTTTTTACACTGGGGGGGGGCAGTGGGAAGTATCCATCCAATAATAATTCAACGAGGTTTCTTATAGAAGTGGTCTACACTGTACTTTTCAATTATCTCTCAATTGATTTCTACCCAATGTAGAATCTAGGAACATTATAACACAGATATGTGGTGTGCAGAGATTCCGAATTTCTTGTGCGACAACTTAAAATTTTTTCAATCTTGGCACCAGTGTTAGAAATTTTAGTTTGCAACTTTGTCAGAACATCAAACGCCAGTGCAGGAACGTAGCGGCTGGGGGTTTTGGGGCTGTAACAACTCCCAACTTCAGGAACTTGGGAAAATTCAGGTAAAATTAGGTTATCACATCATCAAAATCAGTTGATTTTTAAAGAGTTGAAAGCTGCATAATGCTTGTGTACCAATTATAATAGTACATAGTTAAAGGAAGTATTTACTGCAAAAGAAACAGAGCTGTTTTATAGCTTGAAGATATAAAAGATATAACAAATCTTCATCAGTAGTGGCTCGTGGGAAGCAGTATCCGACAACGCACAGGATGAGATTTCAAGATTGTGTTTTCTCAATTGCAACAAGTAGTAAGAAACTCCAGAGTAGGGCTCACCAACCCTTTGCCCATGACACTTAGTTACCCGTGAGCCTCATTTCAGTCACCGTTGGAACATACGATTCAATCATCTTAATTGAGTTGGTAGTCCACATACTATTTGATGACCTTATGGTAACCCTTAGCTCAGTGGTGATTTCTAGGGGGGGCTCAGGGGGGCAGAGCCCCCCTTGTTAAAATTTCTGCTCATGTTGGGGGGCTCGGCCCCCCTAAAACTCTTGCATTGGCTTGGCTTTTCAGAGTTTATTGGCATTGCTTTCAAAGTGCTATGATCAACTGTGCACTGCTATATGGTTATTGAGGCATTTCTTATTGTTGACTATACTACATCATTTTTAAATTAAATTATCATGTTTCCATCTTTGGAAATATGGGCGTGGTTGTAGCTGGGCCACACCCAAACTATGGGTGTGATTGTGCGTAGAGCCCCCCTTGTTAAAATTTTTAGAAATCACCACTGCCTTAGCTTTGAAAGGCTGGTGACACCTGCATCCTTCAGATAGATGACACAAAGCTGCTGTAGTGTGAAGCTGCAGTGCTGTAGAAAGCTCTTTATCAGTAGCAAGTGTAACAGTTGGAATGTGTTGTTGCTGTTTTGTTTTGTTGTTTTATTCATAAGCAAAGGTCGTCTTTCCGCATGTGTCGTAAGTTTTACTAGACCGGATGGTTTGTTTAATGCGCGGGTAATTTCGCTTTTAAGATTTCATAGTGCACGTCTGGGGGGGGGGTGGGAATCTCCGAAAGTTTCAGTTCAGATCTGATTCTGAAACTTTTGCAAAATCTCTATTTTTACTTTGATTTATTAGTAGTGGTCTAGTACGACCGGAATTATCACTATTAAACAGAACATCAGTATTACTAAAAAGTTTTCACACGTTTATCCATGGGATGCTATGAAGTTTGTCTATGTACTAGATACTAGCAAATGTTCCATTGGAGATCTGCCGCCTAAGATAATCAAGATGGCCAAAGAAAGCGTATGTCCATATCTAGCTGACTGTATAAATGCAGTTATATGTAAATGCTCTTTCTCGGATGAATTGAAGAAATCTGATGCCACAGCAATTTTTGAAAAGGGTGATCCTAGCTGGAAGGGAGATTACAGACCAATTAGTGTTTTGGCAGTGCTGCCCAAAATATATGAAAGAAATATGGGAGTTCAAATGAACCACCAATTTATTGGAATATTACTCCCCTACTATCTGGCTTTAAGCAAGGTTATATCACCCAGCATGCCTTATGTCATGCAACCGGAACTTAGAAAGGGTGCCTCAATACCAATGGCATTGCTGGTACAGTTCTGATTGATTTGTCTAGGGCATATGACTGTATGCCACATAACTTACTCATAGAAATTTGAAGGCCTACGGTTTTGAAAATACTGCATTAAGACTGGTATACAACTACTTAAACAATCAGAGACAAAGAGTTAAAGCAGGCTCATCATATAATGCTTTCAAAAATATATGAACAGTTGTCCCACAAGGGTTTGTATTTAGTCCCCTACTATTCAATATGTCTATCAATGATATATTCTACTTACATCTAGAATGTGACATCTGCAATTTTGCCCACGATGCAAAAATTTTTGCATATGACACATCTTGTGACACATCAGTTTATGCATGTGACACATCTAATAAAACTAGAAGATGATTTACCAAAAATTCTAGATTGGTTGAAAAAATGTAATATGTGCTAATTCAGCAAAGTTTCAGATGTTGCTTTTGGGCCTTAAGGTTAACAATTCCCTCTGCATCAATATAGATGGGCAGAAAGTAGAACATATGCATGTTAAGGAGCTTTGTCAGAAAATCAATCAAAAACCATGTGTGTTTTGGAGAATAGGACCATTCCTCAATAGAGAAAAAGCTAAAATACTCCTGAAGTCTATTTCCATGTCAAATTTTTCATACTGTCCTCAGATATGGATGTACTATAGCAAAACTGCTAACAAAGAGATAAACAGGACAAATATGCCTGCCTTGAGAGTATTGAACGAAGATTGTGACTCATCATTTCGACAGCTCCTTTAAACGGATGGAAGCATTACTGTACATCAAAAGAATTTACAAAATCTCATGACTGAAATATACAAGACAACTAACCAAGTGAATCCTGCATATATGTGGGAGTTTTTTGTAGAAAAGGATCTGCCTTACAATCTTCGTACCAAGGTACTTTGCAGGCTTTCATAAGCACAAAGAAATAGGTATGGACTAGATTATCTCATTTAGAGATTATCTCATATAGAATACTCTAAAGGATGAAATAAAGAGATCTGGTACCTTGACAAAATTCAAAAAAATTGATCACAAAGTAGGATGGAAAATCATGCCACTGCTCAATTTGTAAATAAATATTTATTTTACTTTTGCTATAGTCTAATCTTGTTTTACTTTTTTTAATAGCTTGTCTTCATTAGTTTTTTTAGAAACTATCTCTTGTAACCAGCTTTACATAATGTGATGATGATGATGATGATGATGATGATGATGATGATGATGATGATGATGATGATGATGATGATGATGATGATGATGATGATGATGATGATGATGATGATGATGATGATGATGATGATGATGATGATGATGATGATGATGATGATGATGAGTGACCTCTTGAAATGCATGGCCAGTGAACTACTTGACTGTTTGCATGCGTCAAATATTGAAAAGCGAGCAGAGAAGTGCGCAGGCACGATATTGCGAGGGCGTATCAAAGTTTCCAGTCTATTCATATGATTTACATTTATCCATAATTTTCTTTTTGCCCTTTGACATTTAATTGATTTCCTGAAAATGTTGGTAAAAGTTGTAGTTCCATTTTGTAGGTAGATAAAATTCTGAGAATTCTGCCGAAAGATAGGAAGACTTATCTTTACTCTGCAACTATGACCAAGAAGGTAAGAGATCATTGAAATAGTACATTGTAGAAGATATTGCTATTTTGATCCCTCCAGTTTCCATGCATGGACGGTGTAGCATAGTGGTTAGAGCACGTAATTACTGCGCAGGAGGTTGACGATTGGAGCCACGCTAGAGCCTTGATAGAATGCTCGCTCCCTGTCCACCCAGCAGTAAATAGGTACTCTAAGGCAACACATGGGGGATAAAGTTGGCGAGGAAAGGGACTGGCCACCCTACCTCGCATACATTATGGCCTCTCTATCAAGCATTCCCATACGCACGAGAAAATACGGTACCCTACCAGAGCTCATTGATCTGCCCTAGCGTGTGCACGCCGCTCGCCGGCACAAAATGCCATACTTCAAGTTCTGCAGGCACTGTAATCGAAATCTGTGTCAGACCATCTATTACAGGGGTGACTAACCCTTGGGAGGTGAAGAGCCGCATTCTACACTGTATTACAACAAAGAGCTACATCATATGTTCAAGTAGACATCATGTAGATAGAAGTTGCAACTTTAAACTATGTAGATGAAGCAGTGGCGAAGTTAGAGGTCCTGCCTGTCCTACCCAGCAGGACTGAAATATGTAGATGAAGTGTTATTTTATATCCTTTATTTTTTATCGCACTTTTTGTTTTAGTTGTAGTTTGATTTAATTAGTTGCATTTGGTTGATGCCTTTGTAACTAGAAGTGTATACTATACTATTTTTGAAGAATGTGTTAATAGTAATAGTAAACACATCACCTCCATCACTTCATCTCACACAAAAATACCTAATTGAACTCAAGTGTAGCAAACGAATATAAGAAACACAAGTCAATATGAATGCAAGAGGCCCATGAAACCATGCAAAGAGCCGCATGCAGTCACGGGTTAAATTACATATTTTATGCGGGCACATTTTACCTCATATCTGCACTCACAGTCACAAAATATTTTTAACGAGCCCTGCTTAGAAATATTTTTAATGAGGCCTATCATCCATCTATGTTGGAGACAATAAAATATCCCCCATTACCAATCGAAATACTTAGTAAGAGTGTACGTAGATCAGTTCCTTAACTGGGAGGAGCACTGATTGAAAGTAACAAAAAGATTCTCATTATCATCAACATCATTATCTGGGAGAAGCACTGATTGAAAGTAACAAAAAGATTCTCATTATCATCAACATCATTATCTGGGAGAAGCACTGATTGAAAGTAACAAAAAAATTCTCATTATCATCAACATCATTATCTGGGAGGAGCACTGATTGAAAGTAACAAAAAGATTCTCATTATCATCAACATCATTATCTGGGAGGAGCACTGATTGAAAGTAACAAAAAGA
>WIPJ01000651.1:412006-440246 GCA_018155075.1 Cassiopea andromeda
TACTACCATGGTATATGCAAATATGCTGGTTTTCAATGGTGTACTACCATGGTATATGCAAATATGCTGGTTTTCAATGGTGTACTACCATGGTATATGCAAATATGCTTGTTTTCAATGGTCTACTACCATGGTATCTGCAATTGTGCTGGTTTTCAATGGTCCTCTTCCATGTTATATGCAAATATGCTGGTTTTCAATGGTCTACTACCATGGTATATGCAAATGTGCTGGTTTTCAATGGTCTACTACCATTGTATCTGCAAATGTGCTGATTTTCAATGGTCCTCTTCCATGTTATATGCAAATATGCTGGTTTTCAATGGTGTACTACCATGGTATATGCAAATATGCTGGTTTTCAATGGTCTACTACAATGGTATCTGCAATTGTGCTGGTTTTCAATGGTCCTCTTCCATGTCATATGCAAATATGCTGGTTTTCAATGGTGTACTACCATGATGTATGCAAATATGCTGGTTTTCAATGGTGTACTACCATGTTATATGAAAATATGCGGGGTTTCAATGGTGTACTACCATGGTATATGCAAATATGCGGGGTTTCAATGGTCTACTACCATGGTATATGCAAATATGCTGGTTTTCAAGGGTCCTTCCATCTAAAATACAATGCTAACAATAATGTACAAAAGCGTTAAAAGTCTAAATACAAATATTGCCTCAAAAAAATTACAATTATTGATATCATATGATAATAAGTACGAATTGAAAATTCAAAATACATTAGAAAATTAATGGTAACTGAAATAAGATTAATTTTTTGCTGTTATTGCATAATGGCTCTATGGAAAGTGAAAAGAGAGGGTGCGTTCTTAGATGGAAGCTTTAAACTATTCCACAAATGGGCAAAACGTATAAATCGGTATCAGGATTGCTCAGATTGAGAATATCCCAAGATTAATTTTTAGTAAGTAAGTTGCAGAAATAAATGGGTGCAAGACTATTTAAGGATTTATATACCATGGTAGTTTTCTCTTTATTTATGTTTCCGTCAACATACCCGTCAATATTATATTTGAAGTTGACAGCCAGTTATTCCTCGATCCATCTTATAACCTAGAGTTTTCTATTAAAATTTTTGCTCTATTCTGTAGCCGTTGGAGATGTTGGAGCTTTGTTCTTGATAAATTGCTCCCTAGTTAGTTACTGTATCTCAGATGACTTTCAAAAAATGGTTTATACACCGGATGAGGCTGAGCCTGTGTTAGTATATTCTTAAGTTTCTGGAGGAATGAGAGGGCAGCTTTAATTTTACATTTGAGCTTTTTATAATGCTCATTCTGTGTTTGGTTTTCGTCCACAGTAATCCCAAGGTGCTTGATTTTTTTGGCTCGCTTGATTGGTTCTCAATTTATGCTTATCTCTATTTGTCTAATAATATGGTTGGTTTGTGGTTTAGGGCCCACTACAATATACTACGTTTTGTCAGTGTTTAAACTGAGCTTATTCTGCCGTAACCATTCTACAATAAACTTCAACTCTTAGCTCATTGCAGAGTTTATCAATGTCGTCTGCAGAACAAGTTACACTGGTATCATCCGCGTACATATTTGAGGTGCATTTTGTGAGCCACTGTTCGAAGTCATTGACAAACAGGACGAAGAGGAGAGGCCCCAAGCACGAGCCCTGAGGAATATCACATTGAACAAATTTTAAGTTGAATTTCTGGTCATTTAGTTGACGGGAATTCCGTAGCATTGGGGTCCCATTTTACGTCTAGACTGCAAATAGTGCAAACAGCCAGTCTCTTGAAAACTTTCAGAACCTCAAAAGCTTTGAGGCTCCTAGGAATTGGCCCACTGATCATCTAATTGTATAGAATCATTAAGAACAAGCAGATCTCATTGAGGCGAGACAGTTCACTTAGGTGGGATAGCCCACCACATGTAAACACGCCCTTAGAACGAAAACCCCTGGCTGTAACGTACTTCGTGGTTTTTCCACTTTTTCTCTTTGCGGATCTGTCACACAAGTCTGTGCTACTTGTGCTGAGAGTTTGTCGACTCGATGGCACTCTGGGGGTATTTTGCCCCCTTGCCACCCTTACTCCCCGTAGTAACTGCTCCTGACCTGCGATCAGTGTTTCCTTGCATTTCCAAAGTAGTTATGATATACTACTTCCTGCTAACTTGCATTGCTCTTGCATACTTTTACCTCCTGTTTCATTTCATTCATGCAAATTCTTCACATGGAATGTGCAGGTACTACTGTTTTATACTTCCCTGCAAGATAATAGCAAACTAAAGAGTCCTATAACAGTCATGGTGAAATATCACTTACAATAAGAACGACGTACAATAATAAAAATAAGAGAAGAAAATAAAAAGCAATGGAGTTAACGAGAACATTGCATGCCAATTTTGTATGCAGTTTTGACTTGATTTAGGGTGTACTCTTTCGACTTCAGCACTTAAATTGTTCCAAAGTCGTGCTCTCCTGTAGGAGAAGAATCTGTGACCACGGGATTTATGGTTTATGGTATGAGGTAATTTATGGTCATTCTCGTATTGTGAAGCTCCCCAGCTGTACTTGAGACCAAAATTCTGGCAGTTTCTTCATCAATATTCCCTGATCGCTTGCCATCCAAGTTTTTCCAGAAGTGATTGGGATGGCGCATGGTAAGGGCTATTTGCAGCTATCGTAATAGCGCGGTTTTGTAGTTTCTAGTTTTTTCAAACTGGCAGCATTGCACGCTCCCCACACCGAACAGTAGAATCTGAAATGTGTTTGCAATGCTTCTATACATCGATTGAACCTTAGGTAAAGGAAGATGTCTCTTCAATTGCTTCCTATATCTTTTGATATCTTTTTGATCAGAGTAGAAATAAGGTCCTCCTAATTCAGAAGTTGGTCAACTTTAATCCCCAAGTATTTATTGTGTTTGATCATCGAAACTGGTTCATAATGAATGACTATTTGCAAATTTTTTGTTTCAAAGTTTTCAATGCCCTTCGATTTTTTTCTACGCCAAAGTGAAGTGTTTTTGTCTTAGTGATGTTAAATAAAAAGCTTTTTTTATTCCATCCAGCGTTTTAAACAGAGAAAGTCAGAACTTGCATTTGTGTTAATGTTTGGGTTCGAGCTCGAAGAAATTAAATTGGTATAGGTCATTGATGTATACTGAAAGGAGAAGAGGCCCTAAGCATGAGCCTTGAGGTATCCCACTTGTTATGTCTTCAAATGCAGAAATCTGCCCACCTACCTTACAACATTGCTTCCTGTGGGGCAGGCGAGACCGAAGCCAGCAAAGTTTCTTATCTTTTATTCCATAAAATTAAATCAACATGAGGAGAGTCTCACAATTTAGTGTATTGAAGGTGTTCTTTAGATCTACAAATGTAGCTGATGTAAAGTTACCTTTGTCTATGTTTAGATACCAATCATTCGTGCATTTTAGTAAGCTACTTGGAACTGAGTGCACGACCTAAAGCCTGACTGCTTTGAATAAATAAGCTTGTAATCGTTAGAAAAGGGGTGCCTTTTTGTTTCTCTATAGAGCATTTTTTGTTTTCTAACAGGTGGAAAAAGATCTAAAGTAGTATTCCAATAGCAGGCGTGGAACTAGGAGAGTTCATGGGGATCTAGACCCCTTCCCTTTTCAGCACAATAACTGAAGTGCCCTATATTCATAGTACTCTCAAGTGCCAAATAAACGCCCCCCGTTTATTTATTTTTCGATTTTATTCCAACAAGACCTCCAAACTAAGCAACAATATTTGAGGTGAGGTTCTATGATGCTCGTGTATAGAGCCTTCAATGTTTCAAATTTGAATAAATGTTTGCAGTAGTGTAAGGTCCCTAATGCCCTAGACGCTTTCGTTGTAATCAATTGGGTTTTTTTCCAGTTGAGAGTGTGACCTACGTAGATGCCGAGATATTTTATTAGAGGGGCAGTTTCAATGTCCCTCCCTCTGGTTTCCAACGTTTTGCTTCTGATTTGAGGCAACCAGTAACTATTTGGTTTTGACAGCATTCAAAGAAAGCTTTTTACCCTGTAGCCAATAATCTAGGCGTTGGAGGTCCTCGTTAAGAGCTCCGTTCAACACTTGCAAGTCTTTTGATCTAGAACAGAGGCTGGTATCATGGAAATTGAAGACGTATATAATGCATGCGGTAAATCATTGATGTATAATAGAAACAAAAGTGGCCCCAGACATGATCCTTGGGGCACTCCAGTCTCAATAGTCTCAATTTTGGAATCTACCCCATTAACCCTGCAATATTGCCTCCTGTTATTAAAGTATGAGTTAAACCAAGGCAGTTCAAGATTTTTTACGCCGTAGTGCTCTAATTTCTGGCACAAAATGTTATGACGACGGTATCAAATGCTTATTTGGGGTCTACGAACACAAGCCCAGTTATTTCTCCATTATCCATTGCGCTATACCAATCTTCACAATTTTTTAGTAGGCAAATTGCACTAGAATGTAGGGCTCTAAATACAGAGTGGTTGGCTGAAAGGAAACAATTTTCTTCAATGTATTTTTAAAGCTGTTTATAAACATCATTGACCTTTAGAGCAACGATATCAATAAACCTGCCACAATATTTCCTTCACTTATGAATATGAAAAACAGTACCGTATTTTTTCTATGGAACACCGCGGCGTTCTTAAAAAACCACTACTCTATGATGCGGCGTTTGTTCACGTGGCGCCGTTCAGTACAAAGTGAAAAATGAAACTTGCTCAATGAAACTGAAAAAAATACATGTAAATATGTTTAGGATTATTTGCAAGGATACGCTTGGGTTTCAGCTATAGTTCATACATTCACAAACCAGATATAATGTCATGAATTCTAAAATTTTACGTTTCAGAGTTTTTTAGCGCACGAATTAAAGCCTTCAGTGAATAAACAAATCCAGAAGCTCCAACGACGATCAACACTGCAACAATTGTGTAGTTTAGAATGAGTTGTAAGGTACCAATCCTGTGTTTGAAGAGTTTCGAATAGAAATGGATAGGGAAAATTATGACCAAGCAGAGTGCAGTAACACTGCCAAATATTGCCATGAGAAGCGAGAATTCTGGAAGAAGCATTGCAATAAATGTACTCAAGCAAACTAATGTAACTCTCATAGCCAAATCCATAGTCTTTTCACTCCATGTCATTTTGTTGTCTTTTTTAAATATTGGAAAGAAGCCTGAAAATAATGGATTATCTGACTTTTGCAGTATGTGTAGAATAACATTCAATGGCATGGCAAATGAAAAGAGCCCGCTTAGTGCTAATAATGCATCCACTACCAGTTTAAAATTGTGATTCTTTATGTTGTTTGTAACTCTTTGTTCTGTATTTCTTCCATAGTGGCAAGCGAGTGAAGTACCAAATACTATTTTTGTAATCGTTGCTATTGTAAAAGCAATATTTATGACGTACTTAAACTGCTGTGGTTTTTTCATATTTCCTTCAATTTTGGGAAGGTATGGGTGCGCTACGTAACTGAACAGAATAATACAAAGCGAAATAGCAGTACCATCAACACTTGCTATTGGCAATGAAGACATGTCCCAGTGACGAATTTCCGTTGCAGAGTAAAATATTAGGGAGGCAAATACAATATTGAGGGAAGCAATACTGGTTAGGCTTAACCATGCAATGTTGCTCAAGTTGCTTAAAAATGCTGTTGGAAACACTAAAACCCCAGCGAGGAGCATGCATTGATTATCAGTTAGGAGCACCTTCGGGAAAAGACCTTCGAGGAAATTGGACACCAGAATAAGATACAGTACACATGCTCCAAGCAAATGTATCAGTTGGACGAAACTAACAATTCTTGAGCCATACGATGTCCATACAGCATCTCCTACATAGAAAATATGTAAGTATTGTTTATTATTGTATGAGTACATAGAAAAGAAAGCTATAGATAATTTTTATTTACAAAGGATACGCCAGCAACATCAACCAACATCCATATGGGTCCTCTGGTTAATTGCAAAGTGTACATGAAAAATCGAGAGTTCTTAAAGTTTGTAGAAGTCAACGTGAAATCCAAACATTTAGAGATTTAAGAGCCAAATAGTACTGATAGCCGTTTCTTTTGAAAGTCTCTATTTTTTTGAATGGCTCAACCGCACATAATTACTTTTGTGCATCTTTTCATGTTTTGTTGAAGCCTTGAAATAATACCTTCAAGATAAAGCTATCGCAAGTATCATTTGTAGAGGGTTTTCGAAAGGTAAGTACACCTGCTAGGGGCTGTTCAATAATTACGTCATGCTAAAAGTGGCAATTTTGAACCACCTCCCCAACATCCCGCTCTGTCACGTTTGTTCACAAGACCCCTTGCGTTGCGTCACGATTAGAATAAATACCTCCCTTGCGATGCACAACAGCCTCGATGCAAAACGACATTTTAATATAGTAAAAGGATAGGGAAGAGGAAAGAAACGTCATTCCTTTCTATGGAGAATAAAACAAAATTTGAATATATTGCTAGAGTACTAAAAGTTCCTAAGCATTACATGCCTCCTCTCTAGAATTTCCATCTTCATCATAATGTAAGATGGGACAGGGATAAATAAAAACTAGAAAACATGGTTTCGTTCGACAACCGCATCAATTCAGGCAATGTGCTGAGTGTCAGAGCTCCTTCATTATGAAAAACTTGACTTGAGTACCATCCACCCCCTAATTTACCGTTACGGAGAATCACGAAAAATGTGTAGAAATACCCACCCCCAAGGCGCAACGTAATTATTGAACAGCCCCCTATTTTACTTTTATAGCCACGATTTACGCGTCATTCAACTTACAGAGCTTGGTTAGCAAGAAACATTTTCCTGCAAAATAGAGTAAGTAAGCATAAACTTTCAAGCACAAAACTTAGCATTCTGATATGTACCAATAGCAGCATAACCAGTTCTTGTCTTCATTGGTCGAGTATCTTCACAATCATTAGAATCTTGGTCATATTGTGCCTCAATGATTAGGCCACTCGTGTAGCATGTGATAATTGCAATGGCTACTATGTGTACTATGGATGCCAATCCACCAACTTTTATTGCATAAGGGATCCCAAGTGTCCCCATACCTAAGAAATTTATGCAATATTCATTGTAAATCATCCATCAGGGGGAATGACCTTAAAATTCTACGCAAACCAAACAAATTTGAATCAAAAAGCTTCATCGGCACACCCACAGTGGTGATTTCTAAAAATTTTAACAAGGGGGGCTCTAGGCACAACCGCACCCATAGTTTGGGTGTGGTCCAGCTAAAACCACGCCCATATTTTCAAAGATGGAAAGATGATAATGTAGTTTACTACTGATATAGTATGATCAACAATAAAAAATACCTCAACAACCGTATAGCAGTGCACAATTGATCATAGCACTTTGGAAGCAAGGCTGCACACCCATCCACCCACCCATACGTCCTAGGCAATAATTCGTATGCAAACAGTCAAATCTCACTATCAAGGAACGAACTAGAAGTTACTGTCATGGATGGATTTAAGAGACAACTATTGGGGGGGGTGTAGATAGTTAAACTTGTAAAGTGTACCAAATGGCGCGAGCAGTGGCGGCAATTTCTGGCAGGGGCAGGGTTCATACGGTCAGGAAAAATCAGGAATGAAAGTATGTTTTTAAGGACAGTCAGGAAAAGTCATGAAATGTCAGGAGATTTTGTTGAAACTTGAAGAAAGTCAGGAAAAAGTCAGGAAATTTTATCAGTCAAGTGAATTCTTTGGTGCCCAATTGTAGAGTTATATCAATGTCAAATTTCATTTATCGAGTTTGAAATGCAAACATGCAATCTGGAATGTAATTGAGTGATCAGTTAATGCCAGTACTTGCTGCTGTGAAAATGGAGAATGGACATTGATTCTCATAAGCGACATATTTAGCAATATGGGACGTTGTTTAAGAATTGTGAATTTTTCTTTGTGAGTATATAGGTTATGGCTCAGTGGCCACTTTTTGGGCAATTTGTTAAAGGTCTATTCACGATTGCATTTCTTTTATTTCACTTAAACTAAATTTCAAAAACAGGCCGAAACAGACATTCTTCTCTGATAAATGGCTTGAAAATGCTGAAGTTAAGGATTGGATTAAGAGGGTTGATAATAATATTCATTTTGGATGGAAACAGTGCGAGAAAAATGATCTCTCATTGGGAAACATGGGTTCAGAGGCCCTACAAAAACATGCCACAGGCAAGAAGCATTGCAAGGCTTCACGGAACAAATCATGCCACTAGCTCTCCCGAAGCATCTGCAGAGGTCATGGATGTTGCATTGGCTTGCTCAACAAAGCAAATTTCTGTAAAAGTCCAGACAACAATTACCGAAGGTATGGAAGGTTACCATGTGCAGAAAGCAGACATTATGTGGGCTTTGACTATTGGACAAAAAGATTTTTCAAATAACTCTGCAAAGGATGTCAGTGAAACCTATAAAACCATATTTTCTGACAGTCAAATTGCGATCAGTTTTTAGTGTGGAGACAAGATCAAATATCTGACTAATTGGGGGGTATCGCTCCTTATATAAAGAATATGTTAGTACTCGAAATGAGTTAGTCCCCGTATGTAGTAGTTGAATTTGATGAAGACCTTAATAAAACAGCACAACAGCGTCAAATGGACATTGTTGTCAGGTTCTGGATACTGAGTGTCAGTGTTTTAAGACCCATTATTGGGACTCCAGGTTCATGGCCCATTCTGCACATCAAGACCTTCTTCTTCATTTCAATTACTCCATTGCAAGCATCAATTCGGCAAAAACATTGCAGGTGTCCATAGATGGACCAACTGTAAACCATAAGTTCTACTCAAAGCTAGTAGAGCAACGGAAGGAGATATCTGCCCCTGGTATGATAGATATTGGCTCCTGTGGATTGCATATCCTCCATGGTGCCTTCAAAACAGTGCTTGAAGCACCTTGTTGGGCACTGAAGAGTGTTCTAGAACGGGCATATACTGTTTTGCATGACACTCCAGTGCATCGTGCAGATTACGTCACTGGAAGCGATCAATACCCCCTTGTTTTTCTGTGGTGGGTGGAAGACACAAAACCCGAAGAGAGGCTTATATCAGTGTGGCCAAATATGCAGACCCTATTCCAGTTTCGGCGTTCCTCGCCAAAAAGACAGCAACCAAATGGGAAGAGCTTTGAAGCAGAGCGATTGGCGATTGAGAACCCAATAATGACTGCCAAACTGAGTTGTTTCTCCTATGCTGCATCTTTGCTAGAACCCTTTCTAACGAGATATCAGACAAGTTGCCCCATGGTTCCATATTTATACACAGATTTGACAGCTCTCTTTAGGTCACTAATAAAAATCATTGTCAGGGATGAAATGCTAGAGCAGTGTTCCATTGGCTATAAATTGCTGTAGACCAATATCTGCCAGAACAACCTGAAGCCAAACAAAGACTTTCTATTGGATTTGTTGCCGAAGGCACACTCCGTGACTTGGCTAAGAAAGATTTTTTACCAAAGAAGGCCAAAGATGAGTTCTATGAAAGAGTTGTCAAATGTATGAAAACTGTCGTTGGCAAACTGAAGGAAAGATACCCACTGGACTCAGCCGTGGTGCGCAATGCTGTGGTGTTCAACCCAAAAACTGTTGTGAACTGCAGAGATTCATCTCTGGTGAAAAAGCTAAAAAGTTTGTTTCAACATTTAGTGTTGGTGAAGTTGATTCCCGCCCGCATTGTTGACACAATTATAACACAATAGTCATCCATAAGAGACGTTGTTGGAACCCTTGATGTTACAACTTTACCTGCTTTGGATGAATTTTATTTCAACATAGTGAAAGTACCAAAATTCAAGGAGTTTTCTTCTCTTCTCAAGATAATACTCAGTCTCAGTCATGGTCAGGATGATGTTGAAAGAGGGTTTTCTTTGAATTCAGGTATTCTTCAAGACAACATAGCTGACAAGGCAATTGTAAGTAAAAGGCTCATCAAAGATTACTATTTGTCAAGCAACAAAAAGCCATATCCTGTGGATATTGGGAAAGAGCTCAGGAGCTCTTGTGCAAAGGCAAGGAGCAGGTATCATGATAATCTAGGCCAAACAAAAACAAGGAAAGCTAGGAAGTCAAAGGAAACAGCAAAGGAAATCCTCAATCAAGAAATGAAGGAGTTGCAGGAAAAGACTGCCCCCCCTGAGATGAGAAAAGCAAATCTAGAAACAAAATCTGTATCAATGGTGAAGGCTGCAGAGAAAAGAAAGGATATTCGGGTTATGATTTCGGAGTCAAATGCTCTTAAAAGAAAATCAGAAGAGCAGGCAGGGGAAATCAGTGTTTTGCAAAGTGCCCTTTCACGACTAGCGGAAAATGGCTGCACACTCTGAAGAAGTTGATTGATTTTATTTGATGAGAAGTTTCTGTTCTACTTTTCTATTCCTCCTTCTGATTTTCCTTTTTGAGAAGTTGTCTTTGTAGTTTACTTATATTTAATGCCAAGCTCCTTTAAATGGCTCTTGACTGCTCCTTGATAGTGTCACGCTGGTCTTAATGGCATATTCTGGCTTGCCCAATATTTTTTCCCCATTCTCTAAATAGTGTTGGTCTTTCTGGCTCTATTTCCCTCATTTTCCTAGCTGTGCTACTGTTTACATGAGATTTGCAGGGAATTATCTGCTTTTGCTCTTTTCCACGGAAGTCTATTGCTTTCATAAAGATTGAGTGAGTTTCACAATCCGCAAATGGAAGGCTATTGCCAGACCATTTGAAACGGCTATGCTATGATAGCGTAGAATTTTAGATGCAAACCAATTATGATTATACTAGGTTTCAGGTAGGGCATGCTTGGCTTAAAGATTACTCGATGCCATAGCGAGCAAAGATAAGAAGTATATCATAATTCTTAGAAAAGTTCTATGAACATATGTTCAATACATGGCGTTCGTAGTTAGTACTCAAGTGATGGAATTCGTGAGTTATTTGTATGCTTCGCTATAGCAATTTCAATTTCTGGCTTGGGAAGTCTCTTAACAAAATAATGTACTACAAGAAATTTCACCATTTGAGACCATTGCATGTCCCCGTGATTCCACCTGTATTCACCAGTGGTTGCAACTAATGTCTCCGAACTTTGTTTCTCGCTACTTCAACGCTTTGAAGTAAGCAACACCCGCTACTATACCTATTCAAATATAATTTGTAGTTTATTAGTTTGGTTTACAAAAGTCAGCAGTTTTTCATTTGGGTATGTTATAGGATATTAAGCCGAATCGCTATTATGCAGAAAAATTTCGCGCTTTGAAAGTAGAACCACTTTCTACCTGTCGCTGCTAGTTTTTTCCGCCTCGACAGTTTCGAGCAACCAATGAGATATCAGGAAAATTTTCTGCCTCGAAGTTTTCCACTAATTGGAGATTCGGCTTTACAAAGTGTCACTTTGTTTTTGCGTGTATGATGCCTGGTGCTTATGGAGCTTAAGTTGAATGTGCGATTGTGACTGTTCGGTATTCATTGCAAATATGTGAAACATTGAAGACTTTTGGCTTGTCAAGTTTATGATATTTGTTTTCTTGTTTGAGAAAGGAATTATCCAGAGATCTACCTTTTCTTACCCAAATTAACAAAAGATATTTAACTACTTGTTCTTAAAAGATGGACCAGTGGCATCATTTTAAACGCCTGCTAGTCAGGAAAACTATTATATATTTCTGATCTTTAGTCAGGAAAAAAACGATCATTTTTAGAAAAAAAGTCAGGAAAAGTCAGGACAAAATATTTGGCAAGATGCATATGAACCCTGAGGGGTGAACACCAGCACATTATGCAACAGTACAGGAAATAAAAAATTGGTGAAAGCCATTCTCAGTTGTGGATGAAAGCAAATTTCCCTCTAAATGGATAAAAAATTGTAAATGCTATAAGTTATAAATTAAGGGTGTTATTCACGAAGAAGAAAACAGGGTTTGGACACGCGAGCGGAGTAAGCGAAACATTGTAGAGTTCAAACCCTCTAGAATGTTGTAAAACGCCCTTTTGGCAAGCATGACAAACATTCCGTTCATCATTGATTTCTAGTAAGATAAGGATTACATGTCCTCATCAGTACATTAAACCTTATTTCAGCCATCCATGTCTGTTTCAATGTGACCTGGTTCTTTTTCATTAGAATATCATTTTCATTTCCATCAGTAGTATCACTGCCAGACTTGGAATCCATGCTTGTACATAAATTCCTTGTCCATTAGCTAGAGAGATTTGCTTGGGCATTCACAGAAATTTCCCAGTTTTATACAACAACAGCAAACCGAAATGAAAGAAAGTATGCGCTATCTATTCTGCCAGATAGAAGATCGATTACAGGACTAAGAGCTATCCTTCAATAAGAATTTACTTTGTAAATTTTACTGAGCATTGCAGCTCGGTACCGTCGAGTTCACTTGCTACTTGTAGAGATAGCTACATAGGATGTGCTGTTGGAAACACAAGGAAAAAGATCGCATAAAGAGAATATCTTAAAAGGAAGCATCGAAGATGAGTGGCTTAGCTACTGAGCACCTTCGCGAGACACAGTTTTCTCTTGTTAATGGGGGTACTAATAGAGAGGCCAACACGTTGCAAGGTAATGGCTCTTGTTACATTTCAAAAGTTGATAACCTTGAAACTATTGTTGAACTTGAGAACCAATCTGATAGCATGGATTAACTTACTAGCATTGCTCTTCCACTCCATACACTAATAGCATGGATTAACTTACTAGCATTGTTCTTCCACTCCATACACTAAACTTCAAATCGAAAAAACTGTCACTGGGTATAAAACTAGTACAGAATTACCAAATGGAGCAAAATTTGTGGGGAGGAGGGGAGTGTCACGCCCAGTACACCCCACGATAAATTCGTCAATAGCTATTATGCAGAGCGGGAATACAAATAGTTATTTTAATTTGGAGCAAAGCCTGTCGCTCCAACATATAAATGTTATGTGCAAGCAAATTTTGCTCTCTAAACTTGGGGTGGCGCTAGGAATTTCCCGAAAGGGGCTAACTCCAACGGTTGGACTCTAAGATACAATTAGCAGGATACTATAGCTGCTAAAGCCAGCGTGAAATGAGTTAGTTATTCAGCTTACGACGAGGACGGACTGTGCATTGACAATATTGCAGAGCTAAAAATGGATTTAATTGTAAATCACCTTGAATTAGGTTGAGGACATGGAATGACGTTTGTGAATTTGATGAATGGCCTTTGTCATTGATGACATCATTTGCAGTATATTCTTTAGATCTTTGGTTTGTATTATCGTTCTCATCATTGGCTGTTGAATCATCACCATACTCGTCGTCGTCTTCACCATCTCTATCGCATTTCGTGAGACAGGCTTTTTCATCATCATCTTCAGCAATTTCTTTGCAAAATAATCTAGGCATTTCGCTCTTTGCAACACTTAGAGCGTGTGACAGTTGCACAACGCGACTTTATTTCAACTCAAAGACTCGTGGAATCTTCTGTAGAAGCCCAGTTCAAGGTATTTATAATTTCACAACATATGCTCAGTCAATAAGCTTTTTCAATCAGGCGACTATTGTTCAGGGCTACTGCAATTATTCAACAGATGGTGACGCCTTGCTTCTGCTTTATTTAAAATAGCCTTAACAATAATTCATTATTCAACATTTTAGTTTTTCCAAGTGGAGATCATTTGCTTGCTGTGTAAGAACAAACAACAAAGCTAATGACTTAAAATTTAAATTTGCCACAAAGCTTGTCAAATAAGATCACTGAGCTGCTAGGAATTTAGAGGAATCATTGAATACTTTGTGTCGTGCCCTTCTACACTGGGTTTCAGATTTTCGTAATTGGTTTGGCAAGAGCTGCCAGAAAGCGTTTGGGACACAAAAGTATTGGGTAACGATTACATCAATGAGTGTAATAATGTGGGATGTTATATCTATTTGCATACATACAAAACAAATCTTTCCCATGTATGATACAAAAAATGCTCGAGAGCATGTTTGATTTATTGTTGATATTTGAAGAAAATGAACCTAAATCAACTGCATTTTGCCATTTATCCATGAGATAGATAACACTGGTCAACACATATTTTCCACCTGAAATCTCAATAATCAAATCCAGCATATTTTTTGCGCTGATTTCATACATGTAATTAGCTTTTCTCTAGCACGTCAGGTTTTTGAGATACATAAGATCCCCAGTTTCATGAAAACCAAATGAAGTTCCACAATCTGCATGAAATTATTGCAGTTATTAATATGCATAGTACTTTTTCAGTATTAATTAATAGTAATTCAGTGTATGAAGTACAACAAGTAGAGTATTTACCAACACAATTTGATTTCAAGATATTTTTAGAACCATTTTCAACATTTTTGGGCGAGATGCTATGCATGGCTTGCATGTAAGTGATTTAGTGCAAACTTTCACGGAAACAACAAGGCCCCTCATTACGAAGATAGTACTATTAGTCTCATTGAAAACTACAACGAAATGAACTGCTGAGTGCTAATAAATATTATCTTCTCGCATTCCCATTTTGACTTTTTTCTGAGAATCCTAGTTAGTAAATAATGAGCAATGTGAAAATTTCCTTAAGACAAAAAGGCTATGGAAGCTCATTATTAAATATGTTGAAATAAGAGCATGATTCCAGTTCACGTCTGGATGCTGTATCGTGATAATTCCGACAAGACACTTGGGTACAAAATCACATGAATGAAGAATCTAAATCACATAAATGTCACATTATAGTGTGTGACACACCTCTAAGGATTTTAATGAATTGTGCTAGATTTGAGTTATGAAAATGAGTCTTCCAGAATTCTGTTTGCAGCATGGATCGTTGTATTAGAAAAATTATTGAAAAGAAAATCGATGAAGCTCAAAATGGAATCACCAAAGAAATAGAACATTCTACTATAACATAAGATATAAAAATCATCAATATTGTCTTTTTTATGAAGAAAATGGTTGTAAATGGTTCAAATATAGTCCTGGAAGCATAGTAGCATAGGAAAATCCTCTATAAGTTGTATTTTATTCACCAAAAAGATATTTATATCAAATAGCTAAATTGCCTGTTATACTAATTTCAACTTGATGTTTTACATTGGCTTGTTTTCGGTGAAATAAAATACCATCAATACCTCAAAAATGTGACGTGTGAGAGGAAAACTAATTAAATATCTGAAATCAGCGCAAAAAACCATCTAGAAAGTATAGTTAGTTCTCAGATGATTGAAAAAAGTGAAAATTTGTCGACCAGTGTAATTGGAGCATGGGTATTTTATTGGAGAAAAACAATAAACTGTTGCAGAAGATGGAATGCAATGACATCGTCAGAAAGTGTATTTAACAGAACTCGAAGGAAATTGTTGTTCGCTATCAGGATTAGAATTGTCTCAAATGTCTGTTTTCCAGCTTGCTTTCCATCAGATGCTATTATACTTTGCATAGTCATGCCACCAAAGCTGAATACACGCTCCTTTGTTATATGGAAGTGGTTTAGATTGCGTGGTATAGTACGGTTGCCTAGTATAGCTGAAATGATTCGTCAAGAGTCTGCGAACATGGTTTGTGAAAAGGGCAAAACTCTTGGGGGTATTGGGGACGAAGCACCCCCAGTGATTAAAAGTTAGTAATTTGTCGGCCAATTTTTTTGGCTGCTGGTATATTTTTCGGGCAATTTTCAGCGCTTGGCATGTAGATGCTCTTCCCTCAACGCTTATGTTTTCTCGTGGGGTCATATGCAAGGCCTGAAATTAGTGTTTACTCGTCACACCTTGTGCAGTTTTAAATTAAAACTGTGTAACGGTAATAGATGAAAATTCTACTTGTAAGTAAACTCTAAATGGGGTTCAATAGGGCATATTTACTTACTGAGTCTCTCGAAAGTAGGACCATTTATACTTGTTGTAGTATTGGGAGATGCATTCTATGCCAAAGTGAAGGGCGTGGTCTCAAAACGTTTTTCTCGGAGCACAGCTTCCAGATCTCCTTTTCTTTTCTTAACATTGTAGAATGGGAGAGCAGAATGAAAGGACTGGAGCTCAACAGTAAGAAAACAGAATTCATGGTGGTTTCTCGGAAACCGGAGGTTAAGTGCAACATCACAATCAATGGCGCAAAATTAAAACAAATTTGACACTTATAGATACTTTTAGATACTTGGGCATATTATTATCAGAAGACGGCAGAAACAACAAAGAAATATTAGCAAGAATTGCTCAGGCTAAAGGTAATTTCCAAAAATGAAAGCTATGCTTACCAATAACAGTATTTTGATGGCAACACGACGAAAGGTCCTTCAGTGTTATATTGAACCCATCCTCCTGTACGGATGCGAGGCATGGACGTTCATCAAGCAAGTGCAAAAGAAACTCGAGGCTGTGGAAATGTGGTTCCTTTGGAGAATGCTCCGAATACCTTGGACTCAGAAAAAATCGAACGTGACAGTCTTGAAGGAGGCGGATGCAAGACGCTCACTTATCAACAGAATAAGGAAGCGGCAGGCAACGTTCATTGGCAATGTTATGAGAAGAGATGAGCTCGAACACCTAGTAACCACAGGAATGTTTGAGGGAAAGAGAGGCGGAGGAAGGCAAAGAGAGAAGATACTCGACGGATTTACATCATGGCTTGGGGCACAGTGATCGACCATGAAAGATCGTCAAGCTTGGAGGGGAATGATCGCCAACGCTATGGCGTAGGGCACCGGATGATGAGTAAAAGCTTTGAATATTACTACAAATATCAATAAAGAGATAAATGTATAATTTTTGACCAAAAACTAAGGTTATACACTTTGTATTTTCATGAAATTTTTCCTTAAAATACAAACTTTGAAGATTACTACAATTGTCAATGAAACGATAAATGTATACTTTTTAGACCAAAAAGTAAGGTTATACACTTAGTATTTTCATGAAATTTCACCTTAACATAAAAACCTTGAATATTACTACCATTGCAATAAAAAGATAAATATATGATTATTGACCTAACAGTAAATTTTAACATTGAAATGAAAACTTTGAATTTCACTGCAAATATCGATGAAAAGATAGATGTATGCTTGCTTGACCAAAAATTAAGGCTATGCACTTGGTATTTTCATGAAATTTCACCTTAAAATAAAAACTGTGAATATTACTGCAAATATCAATGAAAAGATAATTTATACTTTTTTGACCAAAAAGTAAAGTTATACATTTGGCATTTTCATCAGATTTCATGTTAACTCAGTGCGGCTCGTAACAGTGCGACTCAGAAGAATGTGAGAAGAGAGACAACGCATGTGGCAGTACTTGGGGGTCGTATCTTTTGTACTATTTCATTTTTGTCATTTCAATTTCATTCTACCATTGAAGCTAGCTATCCAGTGGCCTTGACGTTGCAACATTTCTTGGTGGCAGTGTGAAAGGGGTTGGCATAGTTTGGCTGACGTAAGTGCATAACTAACTGGTGGTCCTGATGTTGTAACACTTTCTGGATGCAGTGTGACAGGAGTCTGTTAGCATGTATGACTATTCTTGTCTAAAGTAGGCATGACTAGCTGGTGGCCCTGGCGTTGCAACAATTCTTGGTTGCAGTGTGAAAGGGGTCTGCTAGCATGCCTAACTACCATAACCTGCACTATGCATAACTAGCTGGTGGCCCTGGCGTTGCAACAATTCTTGGTTGCAGTGTGAAAGGGGTCTGCTAGCATGCATTACCTACTAAGTACATCTAGACAAAACACAGTTGTGTATAATCAAGATGCAAATGCCACCCTAGGGGTGGCCATGACCAACATCGTTTCTGTGATAATTGACCTTTGTTCATTGCTTCTCATCGCTTGCAAGTCTCCTGTTCTAGTTGTCTGTATTCAGATCGTTCTCTGATCTGCCTTCCTGACCATACCATGATTCAATGTGATGCTGGAAGTGGCACTGGTACGGGGATATTATAAAAGGAGGACAGGGGTAGGCTCTATCCAAGGGATAGCAAGAAGGCAGGAGTGGAATTGACTAAAAGGAGTTGTGGATACGATCCCGTGAGTGTAGGTATAGGGTGGGATGGGAAGGGATATCAAATCAAGTTGAAACTCTCGGAAATTCCCTCATTAACTGTCCTGAGGAACTTTCATACAACGATTAATGCTAAGCGGAAGAAACACATGGACAATAGGGATTACTCGCCTTCTGCGTTAACTGCAGATGTGACACAAAGATGTGACACAAAGACAGATCTATGGCAGTGTTCGCTCCGTGATTACGCTAAAACGTAAACAATGGCAAGAATGCATCCTATATCTACAAACCCATTATAGAGATAAAGAGCGATTGAGCATAAAACGAAGTACAACAATTGCAAAAGTTCTGCCTAGGCCAGACGTGACTGCAGCAAAAAGACCCTGAAAAACTCAGGGAGTAGCAGGCGCGCAACTAGGTATTTCGAGGACAGGGGTCTAATCCACGTAAAAGGACACGCGAAAAAATTTTGAAAGAAGATACGACCTTTGATTGGTTGTATTGTGCTAGCAAGTTGAGAGGCAGCGATTATGGAACCAGCTCAAAATGAAGCTATGAAGCTTAAAGATAACGTTAGGGGACCAGCTCAAAACGAAACAATGAAGCTGATTATTCTAAATACCATCAACAAAATTAGAAATTTTAAAAAGAGAAGACCAGGGAAAGAGAATATCATCAAATATGCGAGCAGCGAGTATGGCCTAAGTGAAAAAGACGCTGTTGAAACATTGCAGTTTTTGGAGTCTAAACAAGCAGTCCGGGTCGAAACAAACAAAGAAGGCAACGATTCTTACTTCATATTTGAAGAAATGAAAACTAAAGTTTTATGCTCATAGCTGTCCAGATACCACTGGCGAAAATGACGCTGACGAAGACGAAGCTGCCGATGATGACGGTGGTGGTGACAGTATTAATGTTGACGGATATCCAATCCCTCCCTGTCAACAAAGATTTGATTTTGATATTCCAGTTTTGGAAAATTATGTTACCGAAAAGGCCAAAACTCTAAGAGATCCAGAATCCTCAATCAATATGGCAAATGCTGTTGTAAAATTAGCGGACACAATCAGCGAATTACACCAAATGCTCAGAATCGAAAGAGCCAGGGCAGATTCATTGACGGCTGATGATTTCACTTTGAAAATTAAAAACCAAGAGCTGGAAATTCTTATCGAAAATTTCCTTGGGTCTCAAAAACAAGAAAACAAGACAAGCCTTAAGCTGAGAGAACAAAGAAATGCGAAAAGCCCATGGGAGGAAAATCATGAATGTCCTGATGGTTCTTTGTCCAGTATCGGTTGTCCTACAGTTCAGCCTATGATGCAGCTACAGAAGCACAACATGGATCCAAATAAAGCATACGTTCATCCAAAATCAAGCAATGACAAAGCTGCTGAAATGATACAGTCCCAATGGGAAACGTGTCTGAAATGATACAGTCCCAATGGGAAACGTGTCTGAAATGATGCAGTCCCAATGGGAAACGTGTCTGAAGGAAGGAAAACGTAAACAGAAACAGCATCTAGCAAAGGCCCACAAGAATACTTCTAAGAAATCCCTAAACAACTCAGAATATATACGAAACCCTACGAACAGTAACGAATCAGTTAATCTATTGTAATGTATGTATTAGATTAACTTAGTTATTGTATCATTAATCATTGTACCTCTTTGTACTGTTAGATGTACTGTGTTGTTACTTGTGCATGATTTAATAGAATGATTAACACGTGATTAGAGTTGGAGTTCAGTTGATTATCAGAGACAGAGAAGGAAGTACGCGTTTTATCTATGAGAGTTTAATTGTTACACTATCAATTGTATCTGAAGACATTAATACGCCATATGCTCGATCTATGTTGCACAAAAGAAAGAAGGATAATTACATGCAAAAGAAAAAACGAAACAAACAAAATAAGATGCAAAGACCATCAAGTTCTATAAAAGATTGCCAAAATAATGCACTGCTGGCTAAAGAACACGTCAATGACAAAAGCATCGAAAAAAGCAACAAAAGCGAAAACAGTAAAACCACTAGCAACAGCAACAACACCAGCAATAACAACTGCAACAAAAACAGTAATAATAACTTCCAGAATGGAGATCAAGGAAGCACCAATGTTGCATCCTGGGAGAATACGTAATAAAGAATGTTGCATCCTGGGAGACTCCGTAATAAAGAATGTTGCATCCTGGAGAATACGTAAAAGAATAAAAGAGAATGACCGACTATTTATACATTCATTCCTTGGTGCTACCATATCAGACATGACTAGCTACTGCCTACCTTCGATTGAAAAGAAACCTAGCCTATCATTTTGCACTGTGGAACAAATGATATGAGCTCTGATAAATCAGAAGTGGACATTGCAACGGAGCCGCTCACCTTGGCTCATTCGATAAAGGCGAAAAATATTAATGTGATAATCTCTGGTTTGGTACGAAGGGGCGAAAACCTTGAAAGTAAACGAATCAAAACAAGTACCATCATAAAAGATATGTATGATGAGGAAAACATGAAATATATAGAGCACAACAACAACAAAATAGAGGACCCTTAACCGGAGTTACCTACTCCTCAACAAGTATGGAGGTAATATTATTGCTAATAATTTTCTTACTATTTTGAAAGAATGACTTTTTGATAATGGTATACCTGATGAAACAGAAGACAGCAATGAAATAGTTCTAGAGGTTGCAAAAACTTTTCATAGCAACTTAGGTGAGGTTGATACCCCCAGTGGAAACACCTTTTAATGGTGTAGACCCTTATCAAAATAATGTATATGTAGGTTCTCATGGATGCTCGAATCGCACTGTAACAGGTGGCCCAAAGCCTAATGACATTCTCAATAAACTTAGAGATTTCCGTGTAAAAAACAAAGAGAATCTTATTGTTAGTTATCTGAATATTAATTCTATACGAAACAAATTTGAGAGCTTGAAAACTGTTGTATGCAATAATCTAGATATAATAACTATAGCTGAGACAAAGCTTGATAACACGTTTACTACCAGTCAATTCATGATAGATGGTTTTATCAAACCCTTTTGGTATGATCGAAACAAAAATGGTGGGGGCCTTCTAACTTTTGTCAGAGCTGGGGCTCCAGTAAAGGAAATTAAAACCTACAAATTCCCTTCTGAAATTGAAATTATTGTATTATAACTAATAATTAAAAAAGTCAGATGGTTACTTCTCAATCTCTATCGTCCACCAAATCAATGATCAAGGTTTTTCTTTAACGAAGTAGAAAAAAGCCTTGACTTTTATCGTAGCAAATATGAAAAATTCATTCTGATTGGTGACCTTAATTGCGAGCCTAGTGATAGTGTGATTCGAGACTTCATGGATAGCTATAACTTTACTAATATGGTGAGGGATCCAACCTATTTTACGTCGAGTAACCCAACCTGTATTGATCTTATACTAACTAATGGAAAAGGAAGTCTAAAAAGCACAACAACATTTATGAGACAGGGTTATCTGATTTTCATGTTATGATCCTTACTGCCATTAGGGGTGGGTTTGTAAAGAAAGGCCCAAGAATCAAAATATATCGGAACTATAAATCCTACAAACCTGATATTTTCAATCACGATATATTAGCTAATGTTTTACCACGTCTACCACAGAGGTTAGATTATAGTAGTTTTGAAGAACTTATCAATAGCATTCTGGAGAAACACATACCTATTAAGAAAAAGTACGTGAGAGCCAATGACGGGGCTTTCATGAACAAAGAACTGTAACGTGTCAATGATTGATGTACACCCTAGGGGTCTTTGACATAACAATACGATTATGCTGTAAGCCTAGGCAGTATAACGAAAGCGATAGAAAGCATAGCACTCTTAGGATCATGGCGTTCATTTATTGAATATATTTCTGCCTCCAACATATTACAGAACTACGTAAAGCAATAATGCATCGCTCCAAGTTAAGAAACAGATACAACAAGAACAAAACGGTAGAAAATTTCAATGCATACAAAACACTCTTAAGGAGACTAAATGTGACTACTACAGAAAACTACACCTAAAAGATTTCACTGATAGCCGGAAATTTTGGAACACTGTCAAACCAGTTTTCACAGATACAGTACAAGTTTGTCAATCAATTAATCTTATCGAAAATGATGAGTTTATCAGCGAAGATTTTGCGATTGTGGAAGTTTTTAACCACTATTTTACCAATATAACAAAGGAACTTGGAATTAGTGTAAATAAGACCCATCTCTCTATAACTCATGGAATAGATGATCCTATTGATGTAGCAATAATAAAGTACAGTAAACACCCTAGTATTAAGAAGATAAAGGAAGTGTTGACTCCCTCCAAAACGTTTTCCTTTAGAAACATCACAGCATTGGAAGCTTTGCAACAAATTGAAAAATTTAGTAATAGAAAGGTACCCCCCGTTTACAGTATCCCAGCTAGAGTACTAAAAGAAACCCTGTAATTTTTGCTGACATACTGAAAAAATGTTTTAATAATAGCCTGGATGAGTGCACATTTCCTACAAATTTGAAAGCAGGAGATGTTTCAGCAATTCACAAAAAAGAGGATGTTAACCGCAAGCAAAACTACAGACCAATCACAATCTTACCACCAGTTTCAAAAGTCTATGAAAGGCTAGTTGAAAATTAGATAAAACCGTTTTCTCTCGGATTTCTTAACCCTATGCAATGCGGTTTTAGAGAAAAGTAAAGCACACGACATGCTTTACTGCGATTTATAGAGAAATGCAAAAAAAATTTGGATGAAGGGAATTGTGTTGGTGCTATTTTCATGGATCTTTCAAAGGCTTTTGACTGCCTGAATCATGAACTCTTGGTGGCAAAACTAGAGGCATATGGCTTTAGCAGAAATGCCTTAAAATTCATTCATAGATACTTATACAAAAGAAAACAAAGAGTAAAAGTAAATGGGTCTTTTAGTGAATGGAAATATATCGATCAGGGTGTCCCTCAAGGATCAGTACCGGGGCCTCTCCTATTTAATATATATATTAATGATCTGCTCATCTTCGTACCAGACATGGACATTTGCAATTATGCAGATGACACTACCCTTTATGTAAGTGACACTGACACCATAGATATTCTGAACACACTAGAGAGCTCTATCTCAACTGTTGCTAGTTGGTTTACAGATAACTGCATGAGGCTAAATAGAGACAAATGTCATTTTATGGTCTTTGGTGACCAAAGCAACGATTTAACATTACAAATTGAAGCTATTCCAGTTGTTGAAAGTAGAGAGCAAAAACTACTAGAGATTACGGTTGATAAAAAACTAACATTTAAGACACATGTTGAATCTTTATGTAAGAAGGCAAATCAAAAGCTCCATGCTCTTTCCCGTATTTCGTCGTGCTACGTAAGCACAGAGCAACTGAAACTTACAATGAAAACGTTCATTCTATCGCAATTTAACTACTGCCCTCTCGTGTGGATGTTCTGTGACCGAACCCTGGACAAGAAAATAAATCGAATACATGAAAAGGCATTGCGCATCGCATCCCAGAATAAAACAGCTGACTTTGACACCCTTCTGCTTGAATCAAACTCTGTATCAATACACAAAAGAAACCTTAGTTGCCAATGATTGAGGTCTACAAAACTGTACAAAATTTCAACGCGAGTTTTATGGAGGAAATGTTTATACAAAAGGACATAACCCACAATCTTAGGAACAATTTGCCAATGCGTATTCCCAAAGCGCGAACTTCTAGTTACGGAATTGAAAGCTTGTCCTTTTTAGGATGTAAGCTTTGAAATAACCTACCCGATGATGTTAAAAGCATTAAAACTCTTGCATCATTTAAAAGGCAAATTAAAGGATGGAATGATAGCTGCAACTGCAGGTTATGCAGAACATTCATTAGAATTGTCGGTTTCCTTAATTAGCTCTGTTAATCTTCATGTCATTTTACATTTGTATACTCGTTTTATTTCTCTTCTTCTATGTAAATATATCACTGTTTTATTGTATTATATTATATATGGGTTGTTGTAAATAGTAGGTTTTAATTAGCTGACGTACTAGTTACGTATTTATTTGTCTACGCCTACTGTAAAATAATTGAATTATTATTATTTTTATTATAACTCTAGAGTCAGTTCCTCTAAAATTCTTTACCTCTTGCCTTTGTGATTATATTTTCTCTTTCCCTAAACAAAATGATTTTATTGAAGCCGAAATCCAAAAAAGGCTTTACTCCAAAGATCGCAGGGGTTCTTGAGCATACTTCTATGATGGCTACCTAGTTTTAACTTTATTAGACCTCAAGAATGCTTTCGATGAAGTGCACCACAACTTAATTGAAGAGGTACTGTTATATCACCATATCCCTGCTAAAGCTAAAGCATTCATTTCAAGCCTCTATATTGATTTTCACACGTCTGTCATAACGGATGATTATCTTACTCCTGCTATTCCTGTTCGAAAGGGTGTTTTTCAGGGCGACTGCCTTAGTCCTTTGCTTTTCAACATGTGTTTTAATACTTTCATACAGTATATTCGCCAAGAAAAGAATAAGCAACTTGGTTTCTCTTCCCACTATAAACTGGATTGCCTTTTCAAACCAATTCATTGGTTCCAGTTTGCAGATGATGCAGCTGTTGTCACAACCAACGAACGTGAAAATCAATGTCTTTTGAATTGTTTTACCAAGTGGTGTACATGGTCAGACATGATCATCAGAGTGGATAAATGTGTGACATTTGGGATCAAGAAATTTTCTCCCCGTTCTCTCCAATACGAACCTAAGCTGTTTATTAATAATGAAATTGTCCCTACAGTCAAATCTGGTGATTCCTTCGAATACCTTTGTCGCTATTTCAACTTTGAAATGGACAACGAGGTCCATAAAGAGAAGCTCAAATCCTCGCTCCCAGATATGTTAGCTCGTATCGATGCCCTTCCAGTCTTGCCTAAAAACAAATTACTTCTCTACCAGCGGTACATCCTTTCAAAACTATCTTGGCACCTTACAGTTGCAACTTTACCTAAAACTTGGGTGATTCAACATCTTGATAACGTAAGTAGGTTTGTGCGTCAATTGCTTGATCTTCCAATTACTGCTACTTTAAGCAGCATTATCCTTCCCAAAAATCAATTTGGTCTCAATCTTCAGTTTCCTTCTGTTAAATTCATCCAATGTCAAACCGTCTTGCGAAATTCTCTGCAATCTTCGCAGCATGATGCCATTACTTCACTTTAGAAAAGTACTAGTCAGAGCATGAAAGTACAATATGACTCATATAAAAACACAAAGCATGTTCTAAAGATGGTGAGGCACGAGCACACTGAAAAACTCCAGTCCCAGCTTCCATCCCAAGGCTTTATTATTACTTTCCTTTTAAATCACTCTCTGACTCAACTCAACTCTCTATGGTCCTCTGCACAGAGTAGCTTGCCTAAGAACATTTTTAGCTTCACAGTACGGTATCTCAACAACACACTGGCTAATCGCACAAATCTTCACAAATGAAAGCTCTCTTCATCACCTGACTGTTCTTTTTGTTTGAAACCGGAGTCTCTTCTTCATATCATTGCAGGCTGCAAGTCATATCTTGAGGATGGCCGATACACATGGAGACATAATTCAGCCTTATATTTCATTGCATCTACATTGCAATGCATCAAAAACTCTACCATGTATGCTGATCTCCCGGGCTTCCTCTCACCTTGCATTGTAACTGGTGACCACTTGCGGCCTGATATGTTTATCACCACTGGCTCGGCAACTATATATATCGTAGAACTCACTGTCGGGTTTGAAACTAACATCAATCTAAACGCTGAGAGAAAGAAAGATAAATACATGCAACTTACTCGTGATCTTTCTTCGAAGTACCGTAGTGTCAATTTCATTAATCTCTCAATTAGCTCACTAGGTGTTTTTGGGAAATCTTGTAACTCTTTCATTGCCATATGCAATGATCTTAATATCGACAAACAAAACTTAAATTATGCCTTAAGGAAAATAACTGCCATCAAAATCCGATCCACCTACTACATATTCTGCATGAGAAACAAGCCTTGGACTAACCCTGATCTTCTTACGTACTGAGCTATAAAGTAGTTGCATGTTATTTCACTTTGTAGTTTGGGTTTTGTTTTTTTTAATTTAATGACTAAATGTAACCTTGTCAGCCAGATACACATTACCTGTATTCAGAGAGATTTGTATTTGTAAATTTTGGTTTGAATTATACATAAGAAGTTTCAAAAAAAAATTATAGATACTCGCGTATCTGTCCAATTTGATGACCAAAAATTAAGGTTATACATTTGGTATTTTCATGAAATTTGCCCTTAAAATAAAAACCTTGAATATTGCTACATATGTCAATAAAAAGATAAATATATAATTATTGAAGATCACCTTAAAATGAAAACTTTGAAGGTTACTAGAAATATCGATGGAAAGACAGTTGTATACCTTTTTGACCAGAAAGTAAGGCTATAAACTTGATATTTTGATGAAATATCACCTTATAATAAAAACTTTGAATGTTACTACAAATATCAATGAAAAGATAAATGTATACTTTTTTGACCAATAGGTAAGGTATGGCTGGCAATATGCAGCAATATTCCATCCTTTAAATATATATTTTCAATTCATTGTTGGAATATGTATTCAATCCGATGTTGAGATATATTCAATCGGAGGGCAAAATATATTCAATCCAATGACCAATATACTCTATCTCCATGGTAACAAGCTCACAAAGACGCGTGGCTGTTAAAGAGGTAAGTATATAAGTACCATCTTCAAGATAAAAGGATGAGATAACGCCCATCTTTGAATACATCACATGGTATATTTTAGTGACCAAACGTCATGTTAAAGATAGGAATAGGGAAAGACAACAATCGAAATGACTTTCTATATTACTTTGCTGCACACATGAACATATACACAATACATTATTTTCTTGTTATCTTAGTAATACTCTGTACAGAAAAGGCTTTATTTCACATAATTGACTAAGTGAAATGTCTGCATATCCACCTCTCTAGATGCATGGTTTGGCCTGTTTCATACGCCAAATTTCTACCGCAACCAATTAAATTCAAGAGCTCAAAAAGTTTACATGTGAATTAACTTCAGGCACCATACTGATTTAAATTCGGTACACCCGGCAGAGCTGTCGCGTTTGAACATTAATTTCGTCTAGACTTCGGGTTTATTTATTTATTATTTATTTATTAAACATGTTTAGGGAGGGTATCCCTTCAGCCGTAGCTGGTTTTCAAGGGGCCCTCCATTTACATACAAAGATACCATTAAAATCTAAAACCTAATTACAATTATCCTCTAACGATAAATTAAGAAAAAAATCAAATATATAAATAGGTTAGGTAAATACATAAATACCAAAATACTAAAATAGAAGTCAATTTTGGCTCAAGTTTTTAAAACTGATTAAGGTTGGTGCCGACTTTATCTCAGCTGAGAGGCTGTTCCACAATTTTGATCCCCGGAACGAGAACCCTTTTTGTCCACTGGCCGTATTTCGTTTAGGGATATGAAGATCAGTAGCAGTGCTACGAAGCTCGTAGGAAGGATTTTCAGAATTTCGAGTAAATATATCTTGGAGGTATTGTGGAGCAAGCCCATTTACTGATTTATAAACCATAACTCGTGATTCATATTGAATCATTTCTTCAATTGTTCTCCATCCTAATTGTTTGATGAGCATCTTACTTGGAGCATCATACCTGCCACTAGTGATTATTCTAGCAGCGCGATTTTGTAGCTTTTGTAAATGATTTATTTCGGATGCCCCAGCTACGCCCCAGACTGGGCAGCAATATCGGAAGTGTGGGTCCAAAATGCTTTAATAGAGACACTTCAATGTGTCGGATGGTAAAAATCGCTTGCAGTACTTAATTACTCCCAAGGACCGCGAAACCTTTTTCGAAACTTCTTGGATGTGCTTCTTCCAGTCCAAGGATGTATCAATGTACACCCCTAAGTACTTGATGTTTTCAGCAGCCACTACTGGTTCATTGCAGATATCAAGAGCTAGTATCATTGCCTGGTCCTTCATAACGGCTTGCCTATGTTTAGTGGAAATGAGCAAAGATTGGGTTTTGGCTACATTTAGAGATAGTTTATTCCCCTTGAGCCAAAGATGTAAATTCCTAAGGTCGTCATTGAGTGCTGCGGTCAGCTGAGATATGTTTTCAGATTGAAGCGCTAAGCTGGTGTCATCAGCATAGATAGAGACCTTTGCATTT